>CCAG010000588.1:0-11472 GCA_001077435.1 Glossina morsitans morsitans | reverse complement strand
AATTTATGTATTTTTCAATTCGTAAAACTCTGTTTTTATAGGTTTATCTACTGGGGGAAATATTTTGAAAATTGTTTTTCGTACATTAGTTGCGGAATATATATATGGAACGGTTGCGTACAACGTTGCGAAATCCAGTGATATTAATCTTATTTTACGCCTAACTTTTTGCAATTAGTTTAGATTTTATTATACATTTCTCGCAAAGACTTTTTGTTTGTTTCCGAGTCCTGTTTCTAAGGTATTATAAAGCAATAGGCTATAGGTAACTAGCAACTGTCTATAGTAAATAAAGTTATCTGGAAAGTTAATGCGCTTACATTTTGATTGCCTTTCAAACATTCCCTTACAGCGACACAACCTTTTTGCGATCATCAAGTTAGTATTTTAGAGCGAGGCAAGCAAGTATCACGAAAGATCAAAAGCTTTTAATTTCAAAAGATTTTTTAAACAAAAATAATGCTTGAAAATTGTGGACACTACACAGATAGGCCGAAAGGCCGCCAGGTAAACCTTAACTTATTCAGAAAGTGATTTTGAACCCATTGTTTATAATGAAACGGCTGATTTCTCTCAAATACTTCTTGATGCTATACACATCCTTATTAAAAGCGATGTAGGAAGGTTTTACTTCGGGCTCGTACATACTCCATCAATATTTGAAAATAGAGACCTAATCTGCATTCACTCCGACGGTTAAGTTGCTGTAAAGGCCCTAAAAAGCCATACAATAACCTTTAAGCTTATATTCGCATCCCTGAGTGAGCTTGGGAAGCACAATAAAGTGCACCTATCTTGCGTACTCGGACATTCAGCCATCGAAAGTACTAAAAGGGCTGACAGGGGAGTCTGAAGGGCGAAGCAACTTTTCTGTGGCGTACCAAGGAGCCACATGAAGGGACTGACATAGCATTGGGCACAGAAAAAATATATATAGTGCTATACAAGTCACCGAACTTTATGCTTTAGTATCCATTTGGAAAACTTGATTGTCTCTCTTTCAGTCAATTATTTTGAAGAGAATATTCTTTAATATTTCACAAATACATTACGCTGTAAATGTTGTCACTGTTCCGAAGAGTAAAAAACGCACAGTTACCGCACTTTGTTCTTTGCAATTTATGTGAAAGAGACAAAGTTTAAAAATAATCATTAACCCTTCGTATAGAAGACCGTCTTTAAGTTGGGGGAAACCGTAACGGAAATAAATGCATCATCACTCTATGAAGACAATTCTTACGAGGAGAGAAAAAGAATATAAACTATAGTTAATTATGAACAGATTTAAGGCAAAGACTTCTACATCAAATCATTCAAAATCATTTTTTAATATTATTATTATAATTAAATTAGCTAGAGAAATAAATTCAAAGACTAAAGTCTTAAAGGACTAGCACCTGACGCTATAGGCTTTGTGCGTTTTGAAATAAAAGTTGATCCCAGACACAAAATTTTTATCGAAATTATTTTTGCAGCAAAGCTCTTTTGTGTATTACTTTCTCATTTAGTAGCAATCCGTTGAATGTTGAACAGCTTATCGAAAAAATGGCTAAGTCACCAACAAATTAAACTAATATATCAATGAAAAATATGATTTGAAAATTCCAATCTTAGGTTGGCAATGAAAAAAAAGCATCGAAAATTTCTTGCTCTTCCTTATATGTAATAGATAAATATGAACGCAATTAGACGAGCAAAAGAGCGTATGCACATAAGGACATACTTTCATGCTAACACAATACTTTTGATATTTGAAAATGTGTTCATAAATATTAAATATAAACCAAAATTATTTACGAAACACATACAATGATGTACGTACTCGGACCAATGTCCACATATATATGCAGTGGTGTCCAATAGTTCATATAAGCACAAAATTATAGGTTGGTACGAATACGAATATATATGTAAATGCAATCGAATATGTTCATATCTTGTTTAGGTAGATAGGTCGGTGTATGCATACACCATGCATATATGCATGCACGCATGCATGTTTTTATGTCCATAAGTATTGTAAAACGCTTGGATTATTAGCATCTTATATAATCTTGATAACAAAGGATTTACCAACTTGCCCATATGAATGCTGGATATGGAATAATTGTGTGAGAGTACATGTGTTTACCTAAGTATGAATGTAAAATGTATGCACTGTGTGTTTGTGTGTCCGTATGTGTGCTCGTGTTTACCATATATGCGTAAGCAAAAATGTTGTAAAATGTTTGTGCAAAACTTTAATCTGAAGTAAAAGATTTATCATGAGACTTACACGCCTGGTAATGTAAATTCTAAACATTCCAGAATTTCAACATTGGCTGACTAACACGAAAGAAACGATAACGATAAAAACAGCAACAGCAACAACAACAGCAATAATAATAAGAAAACAATAGAAATAAACCACAAATACAGAAAAACTTGTCCACCAACATCTCCACCATAAGGATGTAGAGTTTGTTTTTCGATTTCAATAGCAGAACATGTTGTCCTACGTGAAATTTCTGTTTGTACTTGTTTTTCAGTAGTTTCAGCATTCGCACTTTTTTAGAAGAAGGGTCGATCCTCCATTGTTTCGAAGCAAAACTGCAGTCATGCAATGCGAGCATGTATGTACACAACATGTAGTCTAAAAAATGTTCAGCCTATTAATGGATGTAGCATGAAATATGTAAATGGTTGTATATGTGTATGAAAATGTGAATATATGAACAATACATATGAACAAATGTATTAATATACGAATATGTGAATTAATGAATATATGCGTTCATGAATACTTGAACCTAAAAATACATGAATATATGAATGAATGAACATGTACACATGCGGATATTGGAATATATGAATGCATAAATTGATGAATTTATGAATACTTGAGCAGATGAACAAAGGCATGTATGCGTACATAGATGCAGAGGTGTACGCGTCAATCAATATATGAATGAATGAATATCTATGTATGTTAATTGGCGAATATGTATACATATATATATATATATGTATATATAAGAATAGATATACATATATATACATATGTATAGAGATATATTAACATATTTATTAATAAGTATACGGATACTTAAAAATACATACATAAATGAACATATGGGTATACAGATGAAGGGGACAAAAGTTATATGAATAAATAAAATATAAATTAATGCATATATGCGAGCTTTATTACCTGAACAAATAAATATGAATTTATAGATATACAGGCGTAAAATTATATGAATGCGTGACCATGTGAACATATAAATGTATGAATATGTAAATGGATGGGAATATGAATATATGAATACATGGATGTATGAATTAATGAATATATAAATACACGAATATATGAACTTGTGAATTAATTATTTGATGAATATCTAAACATATGAACATAAATATATATGAATATGTGGATATCAACATATGTATATATAAATATGTGAATGAATGTGTCACCCTTCGAATATACTACCACATTAATATATAAACATAAAAACGTATGAATGAACGAACATAACAATATACGAATATATACCCATGTGAATATATAAATATATAAGCTTTTGAATATACATATATAAAGATATGTGAATTCTAGATTTTATGAACATACAAATACATTCATGTAGTATCATATATATCTGTACGGATAGATAATTACATTATAAATATATGGTGTCTTCTGATTTCTTTTTGAAGGCTTAATACTTTTGAGATTGCTTCATATATCATACCTAAGGATACAATCGTTTATTGAGCATAGTTGTTCACTTGGTTTCGGTTCTCCGTTTGTTTGTCGGTGTAATGTATGTTTGCGTTCGTGTTCTTTTAGCCGTTTTATTCCATCGGTTTTGAATATATACACTTTGCATATGTTTAGTATGTTTTTTCCAATTACTTTACATTGCTGTTAGTGGTTGGTTGAAAAATTAACGCACAAAATCATTTTACATATTTCCCAATGATGTGTGCGCGTGTGTACGCGGTATGAATGAGTTGTGCGTGTTTGAAGTTTTGAAAATGTTCAACCAAATCCGGTAACTTAATCAATGTTTCAATTTTATTCTTTGGTTATTTGCACTTCAATCAATTGTATGAGTGTACGTTTATAAGTATGCGTTGTTGCTTTATTACTCTTCCGCTAACATTTACGTAAATGGTTCAAATGCTTGCCATATCTGTAGGCAGTGTGTAAAAAGAACGTGTGTGTGTGTGTGTGTGTTAGTCTATCTGGATACGAAGATTGGTACTCATGTTAGCATTAAAAAAAAGCACATTAATGCAAGTGTGTATGGAAGGAAGAGATACGTGAGCGTGTATGTTGCTATGATGCATGCATGTATTTGTTTGACTGTATCAGTAGTCGTACACCCCATTAAGCTTCAATGATGTGTACAAAATGCGACAACGAAATATAATGTATTTTGGGTTTTTATTCATATTTTGCTGTTTTTGGCTTTCCTTGCTGCTGCTGTTGCTGCTGTTAAGGATTTTGAGTTTTTTTTTTTTAAATTTTCATTGTAATACTTGTTGTCGTTGTTGTTATTGTTGTTGCAATTTATCTTATATGTCTTGATGCAATTCGTGCGTATGTTTGTGTTTTTCGTTAGTGCAGAGTATTGCACCCGTTTTTGCTTTTCTTTCTTATTTTGTGCAAGGATAGCCAAACAAAAAAGAATTTATGTACAATGTACACAATGTGAGAAAATGCGAACAAACGGTTTTTTGTTTTTTTTTTTTTTTTTTGTTTCGGAAATGTTTACAATTTTTGACTATATTGCTGTAATAGTTGCTTTCATTGTTGCAATTTTTCGATACATTCACTTGAATGGTCGGTCGATGTATTTAAAGTTCATATGTAGCACGCACACACACACACACATACACACACACATCCATACATACATACGTACAAATACACTGACATTTGCTTACATAAAGCTGTACACTTTTATAATAGTATTTGTGTTTCTTTTGTTGTTGTATATTTTTGCTTAACCGGCATTTCTTTTTCCCAACAATGTGCTTGAATAAGTATACTAAGTCACTGAATCCGTTTGAAATTCATGAATTTCTGCAGAAAGTCCAGTTTCATATGTGTCTCTAACTGCATATGCGTATGTGTGTGTGGGTATACGTTATGATATGGGTATAGGCAAATGATATTTTCTGTAATGTTTGCTGTAGGCATCTAGTTAGCTGTTTGTAAACAACTTCGTGATATCTTCAGACGGATGGACAAGCTTAGCTTCTAAAACAATAACATCTATCTTTCAGTCTATAATTTAAACGTTTTTAACTGACTTTAAAAACTGCAGATATACCGTAACTACGGTTAAAGATCTTTCATTAGGAACATATGGTGGCACGGGAAGCGAAAAGCGAGAGTTAAATTTGAGAATTAAATGGATAGCCATCAGTGGATCGTCTCTGAACTGATTTTTCCTTTGTTACAAATTGTTATCAACTTTGACCGTGATTGAGGCCTTATGTTTGGGAGACACATATCACATCACTCAATAAGTCTCCCATCTGAGACTATATATGGCGACTAAAGGGGCAGCGTCACTAAGACAGACGTAAAGTGCAAATTAATTGCCGGAATGTCATGAAATTTCGACAAATGTCGTTTGGCAAGTGTTGCTTGAAGCTGGTATTATCCAGAAATCATACGGATCCGTCAATAGGCGTTCCACATGTGTTATACAGGAGAATTATTAAGCGATGTTTTATGAATATAAATATATGTGTATATATATATTTAATAATAATATAATAATTATGTAAACGAACTAATGATTTTCAAAGAACACTATTTGATTAACTTGTAAGCCTAAGCGCTTAGGATAGAAAAAAGAGCAAAGTAATTGATTTTCGTGTAAGAGTAAATATTCTATTTAGCAAATGGAAAGAGAACGACTCCGCACCGTAAATACTCACGTGGGTCGTAAAAAAATGTGCATCTGCGATTCAATTTTTTCAAAAAACTTTTAACGATAGATCTTTCCCTAAAGAGAGAGCCCATCTTTTTCGTGACGGAGAAGACGGTTCCCATAACGAATCGGCAAGCCGTAAGTGGTTGCTTAACCTGGCTGGTATCTGCTCATTGTGGACATTGTTGCGAAGATCACGTTCGCAATAGCTCAGGTGGAAAACTCGAAATTATACGCCACGATTGAAAATATCTACAATACGTTTGCACATATAATAGACGTGTGTACACTTGAGAATCCAGAGCCTAACGTAGGACTAATCCCCATTCAAAACTCAATGTAAAGAAAAAATATTTTGATAATTGCATCGATATACTACAACATCTACTAAGAATTATAAATGTTCCAGACACAAGGTAAGGTAGTTTGTTATGAGAATATCGTCTGTCGCCCTTGACATAGAATAGATTTCTTAGGCGTACTTTTGGCTGCTATAAGCGGAGCAAAAAAATATATTTCGCTAAAATATAGTTATCGTTATCATTATCACTATTATTATGGATTATTTACACTAAAGCAAAAAACAAAATTCTGAGAACAAAAGTAGGACAAGCACTAGAAACTGGAACTAGTGGCTTTTTTATTTTAAATATAATTTATATGGTTAATCCAATTGCTTTAATAAACTTAAGTGTGTTATTGACATAAAATTCTCCAGATACGTCGAGGATACATACTCATAGAGTTGATTAAACGATCCGAATACTAGTCTTTGAATATTGAATGTTCTTGCTAACCAAAATCGAACCGATCGAACCAAAATGTCAATTTCGACTTCGTCTGCACAGAAATGATCGAAGTCCTTGTACGCAATATTTTGAATGTATTACTAATTCGTTCCATACTTGTTACTGCTTTTGCCATTTTTATGTTATTTTTTTTGTCTCTTGAATAGAATCCATCAACAGTGTATTTCAAATGATGATGCGCGTAAAAAAGATAAGCATTGAATGTATTTTTGCTTATGAGATTTTTTTTAAATTTACGCCATAATATTATTTTATAGCGATTTTTTCACAGTCAATTGTTATTTTTCGATTCTATCCGGAAAATTTATAGGCAATCAGTGCGATTAATCTCAAAGTGTATGAAATTATTTTTAATCAATATTCGCTTCTATAAAGAATAAACCAAATTTTAATATGCGAACGTGCAGTTAAGACGCTGCAGCTTTTATGAAAAATTTATAATATTTAAGTTTGAAATTTTATAAAAGTAAAATCAGGCTCTCTTTAAAGGATAAATGAGGCAAATGCTTAGCAAAATATAATCCAAAATATGGGAACACAGTCTGTTGAGTTTCTATTAAGTCCGTCTGTGTTCACTAGATAAGTATTTGTCTTCTTTTATTGCGTGCAGTAAAATTAACGTAACAAGCTATGCAAGAGTAGAAGTCTTTCTTACAATTCCAACAGTGTAGGTAAGCCACGGTGGTGGCAAGCTACATCAGGTTTTATCTGAACGTCTTTTTTTCTGCTCGGCAACCGAATTGTGTCAGTTTAAACTTTAGAAGACTGTCATCACTATCAAATGTCACCCAAAGGATAAATTTATTAATTTGTAAAATGGATGAAAGAGGTGAGGCTGCGTCAAATTTTTTTCCAAAAATGAAGTATTAAATAAGCCTACTAGTGACTTTAACTAGTGAATTTTTTGAGAAAACAGTGAACACATAGAAGATGACGGACGTCTAGAACGTCCCCCGGTGTTAAACGTTCAGCAACTGTTCGAGTAGACTAACAATCTCAGTGAATTATGAACAACTACTGGGCTGCCACCACTCTTCGCGTTGTCTTCTCTTACCATGTTTATTTCTATCATCACTATGTTACTGGCCTAAACGATATATTCATAGTGATTGTTTATGTTAAAAAAAGGAAAAAGAACGTTAAGAATGTTAACTATTTTGAGCTCAAAAGCCACAAAGACCTTTTTTGGCATCATGAAGAATCGCTTGATTCTGAAATACACTTTCTTCTTCCATTCTTTTGATTCTTCGGGAATTTTTCAGTAGAAAATCAGTTCATAGCATTCCGCAAACAACTTGCTTTAAGTCTGTCTGTGTCCATGCATGCGGAAATCATCGAGGACGTGGTTTTGATGTCGTGGAAAAGATAAAAACAATAAATAGACGCCGTTTGTCTTAAGATAAAACCGCGTCAAATTAAGCGCCGGATATATGGACACGACAATATATATATTGACACGATTCATGTAGCGCTCGAAATGGACCGCCTTATCGACTTAAGCTTCAACAATTCAATAATGTGCCTCTTCTCGTGTCTGCAAAAGGACAACCGCGATTAATCATATATCAGATTTGAGGAATAAAAAATTTGACAAGAAATTGTATTAAAAAAAATAGTTAAATAACAACATACAAGAAATAGAATTTGTGCCTAATCAATTATGAAAACTATTTAAAATGACGTAAGAAATTAAAAGCAAAAGGTAAACATTTATAGTTTAGTGTTGAGTGACAGTTTGTTGAATAATTAATTTTTTTGAATTTTTCTATAGTTTATAATAAAAGAGATTTTAAATTTTTATCTAAAATACGACATAAGGTGAGAGCTGACTAAAGGAAAGAAATGCAAATGAATGTCTTTTAAAACCGCACCTAATCAAACACTTAAATATATATAAATATGTATACATATATATATATATATATATAAACATTTGCCACAACAATTATCAAATTTGTTAAAGAAATTAAAATCTTCAAACAATTTGCATGACAAGGACACATTGATAAGTAATTTATTGTATGATCCCTAGAGTGCAAACTGGGCAAACAATGGTGATGTAATCTAAATGTATACATATATATATGTATACATGCCTCTGTATTCAAATTGGTAGATGTATGAAAGTGCGAAGTCTCTTATGTTTTTCTTTTTCTTTTGTGGAAGTGTGTGTAACCGCACATAACATTAAAATGAAACTTTTCCAAGTTTTTGCATAAGAAATTGTCCATAAGTGCCACAAAAACCAATATGAACAACACCAGTAGTAGCTGTATTCACATTTTTTTTCTTTTTTTTTTTTTGTTTCATATTGTTGTTAAATCTTTTTACTTCAGTTATTGTACAACGGCAATAGCAACAACATAGCAACAACAACAACAGTAAAAGTACCAGCCATTTCAAACACTAAAAGTGTGATATTTTACTCACCATAAAATGTTAGTCTGTAAGGTAAAATTTGTGCCAAAATATTCTTGCATTACGAACAAGTGAGAGAAGAAGATGTAAAATGGAAGGATTAGTTTTGTGTTTGACTGCCTGTTTTGCCAGCAGCAAGTTCTGCTTAGAGCCGATATACTATAGAGCAATAGCTACTCACCTGTTGGTTTCAGCCATTAAATATTCAGTTGTATTTCTTGGGAGAATTAAATCTTCTTACAACGACACCGCCTTACTGTCCCATATACAAAAAGTAACAATGGCAACCACAACACAATACCGACATAATTTTCATAAAGTTATGCACACGATTACAATCACGTAGTGTTAGTTTATTTATTTGCCCTGTAACTCTCTAGAGAAGTTAGTTACTTACATACCTTTCTTGTTTTTGTTTTTGTTTATACTAACAAAACTAAATTGATTGCAAAATAAAAGCAAGAAAACTGTATGTATGTGTTTAGGTATCTATGCAGAGAGAGAGACAGAGAGAGAGAGAACAAACATTTGAAGACCGCGTATGGCTTTGCCTGTAATGGTCGCGTTCCTAAATCGACAAAAGCCATTTTCATTACAATGCCTATAAATAGGCATAAGAGATCCAACAGAGCATCCATGTAGTTCTGATAAGATGAGTGAGAGATTTCACAGCAATATGGATATATATCTTGCTCCTCTCTTGTATGTGCAATCGGCATATAAATTATTTTTTTTTTGGCGAAAATTTTGTTTTGCAATTACCATAATTGTAAAGTACTTAAGGTAATTATCATAAATTACGCAGTAAATAAGCAGTTATTTGCATTTTTAGGACATGCTTTATAATGAACATTCAATCTTGGCGAAAAAATTCAATTCAAAACTTCGGGTACCGTTAATTTTGATCATAAGCTTAGTAAGGCTGCCCTATGTGACCTACAGTGACCCTGTACGCTTTGTTTAGATGGCATAAAAATAGCTCGAAGTGCGGATAAGAATGGAGATAATTGGAACTAAGAGCGCTAGGCGATATTATATTATGTTATGCAGTTAGTTGCAATAGACAACAGGATGAATTACATATGCCAAATGTAACTTTCGCCCGCATTTTCATCTGCATGGGCTAAACAGGACACGAACGTTCACGAAAGTTAGAGTTTTTGTCTATAATCAATACTCAGATTTCCACCAAACAGAGCAGTAAACATAGGTCAATATTTATAGATCACTGTCTATATTTCTTGCTTCTTGGCAATACTAAGTATTGTTAGAAACCATTTGAAGGTTCCGCTGGAAAATTAACATTCGTAGAACAGAAAATAACTTTATTAAGATTCCAATAAAGAGCCTCCTGTTCACATTGAACCTTTTTTACGTAACCTGGCTAATCTTCTAAAGAAGAAGAATAAGATTTCGAAAAACAACGCAACGATTTTTAATGACGAGTTACTCTTTTTTCATTATTACGCTCAATGTAGTGGGAAGGGCTCAGGTAACCAATAGCATGAATCGTTTAAAACACACGACGTAGATACTAAAGATTGATAATAATATTGGATTGGATATTTGTCAGATATAAACAAAGATGAACACTATCTGTGTAGACCTGGGTTTAGAAAGCTTTCGTAGTATTTAATTGACTTTAGCGATGTTCCCAATGAAAACTAGCTCATTAAATAAGTGCTCATCCCCGATCTGCCATCAGTTGTTCATCGTTCACGGCAAAATTACTCAATATGAATTTTGGAGTGTCGCTTAAAAAAGTGACCCGTGGTTAAAATCCTACAAAGTATACATATTACAATATAAAACCAAGCTACCATAGTGCCTGACAAAGTTTCCCATTTCCAGAATACTTTCTATAAAGTTTCTCATTCCATGGTCCATGATGGAATCGCTTATTAAAACTGTGTATAAAGGGACTACTAAGGGTGAAAAATGCGTAAAGATCTGAGAGGAATCGAACATTCGGGTCATTTTGTAGAAAATAAGATGCCTTTTATTCGCTTCATTTTCATATGTTTTCACGCACATTATCTCATAATCTCGAGGGATTTGAGCTATTAAGTAAGTTTTATTCAAAAAAGAAATTTTTTCCCATCCTCTGCAGGATGAATGTATGAAATCCCACTAGTACCGTTGTATATAGAAGTAAACATAAACAAAAGAAAAATATTATCAAACCCGTCACGAACGAGGACGAGAATGTTTAATATGTGAAAATATTGTCAGGGAGCGCTCAAAAATAGTGATAAGAGAGCTGGTAAATACTATGATGCAGCGCTACAAGACAATGAACGGATGTTGCT
>CCAG010000583.1:0-42827 GCA_001077435.1 Glossina morsitans morsitans | reverse complement strand
TTTTCTTTTCCAGTTAAAAACAAAAAAAAAAAAGAAGAAAAATTACGTTCAATTTTTATTTTTTTTTTAGTTACTTAAGATTAGCTTCTGCTTTGTAAAGAAACAAATTCAACTGAATTAATACGAGTTGCGTAACCGTACTTTTGTGTGTACATGTGTAAATTTCATAAAAGTCCTTTGCTTTAAATTATCATTTGAAATAAGGATGAAACAAAGAAACGAAAAAACCAAAAGAAAAAAAAAAAAAAAAAAAACAAGAATGAAAAGCACTTAAGGCCATAAAATAATTTCTTATAATTTAGTTTTCCCTGAATCTAAATTTTATGATTAATTTGTTTATTTTTTTTAATTCTTATATATTATTTCCGAAAATGTATCGTTTAACCCAAGTTTAAGTTTAAGAATTCATTTCTCATTTCATTTGATTCAACCAATTTTAGGCCAATAATTCACATTTTGTCGCTTTCTTCATAGTGTTCATAGTTGTTTAATAATAATCTCGGTTAAAGTTTAACTAAATTTAATAATTACTGCTGGTGTGACTAATATTTGCAAAGTTTCTTTCATTTCTTTTTGTCCCGAAATATATCAAAAAAAATTTTATTTGGAATGCTTACATATTTTCTTCATCATCTTCTTCTTTTTCTTTTTCTTCCTCTTCTTCTGCTTCTTCTTCTTTTTATTTTATTTTGTATTTTTTTTTTTTTTTTTTTTTTTTTACATTAAATTTGAGGTAGTCAAGCCTTAGTTAGAGATGGTTCCTTCTAAATAATTCTAATCGAAAGCACAATGCTTTGCATTTTGGTAAATTTGATTATCGTATCATCATCATCATCATCCACTAGAGGAACTGTCTGTCTACTACTAGTGTAAAATATTCGAGGCAGTTTCGCAGCCATGCCGTCAAGAAGAGGATGGGGAGAGGGGTAGGAAGGGTGGGCGAACGAAGCATAAAAAGCAGTAAAAGACAGTCAGAGTTAACAATTTTATCTCTACATATCAAGCACGAAGTTGTGCGTAGAATGTAATCTACAAGGGCAAAAAAAAAAAAAAAAAAAAAAGAAAAAAAAGGAAAAAAGAAAAACAAGAAGAAAACTATTTTATCTAAAGAAAGGTGGGAGTTTCTCTTATCTTTTCTTTAATTCTTTAATTGAATAATGGAAGACAAATGAATTATTGGTGAGGGGAGGAATGTGTATCTGCATTAAACTTTATCATTTTGTATGTGAAGTAGTAAAAACCCAAAGACCATAAACAAGAAGGTGACGGCTTTTTTTATTTACCAAAGGCAATTTCTTTTCTTTTCTTCTCTTTCTTTTAATTTTTTTTTGCTTTTTTCTTTTGCTTTTTCTTTTTGAATTCATTTGATGGTTTACCTCTCGAAATGTAGGCTTTTTCGAATTCCTTTCGTTATTATAGATCCTTTTTATACCTCTCTTCGCCATGCATACCTTCAATTAAACCTCACTCTTCGAATACTTAGTTCTTTTAATTTTACTTTTTAGTAACTTATGCTAGACAACCCCCGTTGGTCATAAAAGCTGCTGCGACACCACTATCCAAATCGACAAACTCAGCTGCCTCTCCTGTTAATTGAGCCAATAAATCGGCTTCTTGTAGATAGTCATTTTTAATTGAAATCTGGTCATGAAATGAGACCACACCTGTCGCATTGCTACCCATAAGGGCTGATGTAAAATCCAAGAGGTTACCGCCTCCATTACTGGTTTGCAAGAGTGTGGGACCACCATGATTTTGATTTAACGGGTGATGGACATTAACGGCATGCTTGATATCTACAAAACTATCACAATTGCTTTCGAAGAGAAAACGTTCGGCTGACTGGGCGGTGGTGTAGGGGCTTTGTGAATCGACTAATTCATTTTTGACAAATTCGGTGGCTGTCGTAGGAGTAGTAACGACGGTCATGGGACTGACTACGCTGGCTAGCAGGGCACTGTTATCGCCACCACAGCTGCTGCCCATAATACTGCTAGGCGTACTGCAGGCAGTAGGTGTATGTGTTAGGGTAGTTAAAGCACTTAACGATGAAGAGTCACAGTTTGGAATGTAGTCAGCCATAGAATGGGTAACTAGGGTTGTAGCTGCCGCTGCGGCATTACCAAGGGCCGCCTGATGCAAATTGGCAGAATTATTGGCGGCCGATAAGTGGGATTGATTTTGCAGAGCCGCTGTTATACATAAATTGCTGCTGTCTTGAGAGGGTGAGTTTAAATAGCCAAGTTCTTGAGGCGTAGGTGATGGTTTGCAATAGCCATTGGGGAGTTGACTTGTTGGGTGTGGCTGTTGTTGTTGTTGTTGCTGTTGTTGCTGTTGTTGCTGTTGCTGTAGAGGTGATGTTTGTGATAATGCTGTCGCCATTTGTGGTAGCATACCGGCTACCGGATTATTAAGGGCAGCAGCCGCCTTAAATCCATTACTACGCGAAAATTTTATGGTAGACATCGGTGGGATTACGGTGCGCTGTTGATTAACCGCACTACCATTACCACAGCCGTTTGGTAGCGTTTGTGAAACGCCAAGACCATTGGCCGAAACGTTGTCATCTAAGTTGAGGTCGATCAAATACTTAAAAGCTGGCGATTGCAGTAATTTTGATGGTAAGTTCAATCCGCCCGCATGCACGCAGGCCGGCTCGTGCACTTGCAACATTTCTAATAACTTACGACGTTCGGTTTCCAAAGCACGCACTTGGTTTTTTAAATCAATATTTTGTGTATCCAGTTGCTCCGATTCCTTAATTAAATTCTGTGTGCGCTCGCGTTTCTTCATGCGACATTTAGTCGCAGCGATCTTATTACGCTCCCGGCGTCTACGCCTACGATCTTCATCTTCCGGTGTTAAGCCCTTACCAGGTGCTGTTGATTTGTGTTCACTATCTTCATCGGTCGTTTCTTCACACTCTTCATTGGGTCGCGAACATTTTGCATTAGGCTGTTCAGAACCAGAACTAGAGTCACAGGTAGATAACTTTCGTTTACTTTGTATAGTCAATTTTAGGCCGGCTTTAATTAGTTGCGAACAAGTCTGAAAAGTTAAGAAAACATACATACAAATAATTATCAAATTGTCACCAACTGATCGCATAGTTAATTGAAAAAAAAAAAAGCAAAAATCTTTTATAGAAATTTGCGAAATTACAAAAATTAGCTCGGAATATCGAAGCTTGGAACAAATAATTCAAAATTGAATTTCTTATGGGAATAAGCGCTTATTGGGAACAGCATGTTTTACGCCCATAGATTAACGGTTGCGAACAGACGTTAAACAGCGGAAGCAAGACCTAATGACTAGAATGTGAGTGGGAGCACATTTCAGTTCAGAGCTAGTAACTTTTCCTCCACGAGTCAACTTATCGAGACTCTTCACATATTGCAAACGTTTTCTCTCTGATCACTCGACTTGACCGCTGGTACTAATAGTTTCTTTAATTTGTAACATGGGGTCTGGCGCCTCCATTTTTCGCCATTATTCGCGGCTCAGAAGCACTCGCTTTTAAAAGAAGTACGAAAAGTAACGGTTCTACCGTTTGGCGTCTTTTATGGGCTGCGATCGATTCCTTTAAAGGTCTACATTTTCAATGAACAAACATAGCTGTGGTAGTTTACGGACCGACAAATGCTTGCAGACAACGAAACCCTTTCGCTAAGAAGGCCCTTGGAACTCCTCACCACTCCTGCTCCGAAAAAAAAATGATCGCTAATCTCTGTGAAAAATTTTCGTTTTAGCGAAAATCAAAAAATGTGCAATTAGCTTTCGTGGGCGTGCCATTAAACGGATTGCGTCGGTTGTATTTGGAAGATGGATCGGTATGGGCTTGGCGCTGTTGGTAATCAAAATATTCGGTACGAATTGAAAATAATTTTTCTTTCTTTTTGTGAATATTTCGCATCACAAAGCGCATAACAATGAGTATCGTTAAGCGTGAGAGTGAATTGACACTCCCAGCTCAACTGTGCTAGCGTTCATTTATTTATTTATTTATTTTTTCTTTGTTATCATCATAACAGGGTCCAAAACAGCTATATATCATTTTCAATGGTCGCAGTGGCCTACAAACATTTAAGAGAAAAAAATTATGACAAAAAGTAGTTGCGGCAATTTTTTCTTTTCAATAAAAAAAATGAAAAAGAAGGAAAAGAAGAAGAAGAAAAAGAAAAAAATAATAAAATAAATAAATGAAATGTTGTTGAATCATTTAAAAAATCTTGATCATGCGCTCGCTCCAAATCAATGCAAACGACATAATAATAATAATGATAAAAAAAAAAAAGAAGAAATACCCAAGTAAAGCGATGTAGATGAAAAGGAGTAGCAATTGTTGTTATTATTATTATTGTTGTTGTTGTTGTTGTTGGTTTCGATTGTGTGTCAAGTGTGACCTACATTTAGAGTTTTCAGTTGCACGTACAAACGACTCGACGCAAACCCAATCCAATGTCGAAGTGGGTGGAAGCTCAACAGTGACTGCTGTCTGCCAATGCGAAGCAAGGCTCTTCAGCTTATGTCAGTCAGTTATAATGAAGTGATTGAATGAATACATGAATACCTAAGTAATGGAGTTCGTATTCGTGCGTATGTTTCTTCTTTTTTACTTGTTACGTTCACAATAAGTAAGAGTGCACAGTACATCGACGTGCGTATAAAACAGGGTTTGCATCCCATATACGGAAATGCCTAGTTGTTGTTCTTATTGTAATGATAATTTTTGGTATTGTGCTGCTTTACAAGATTCATGCATTTTATGATGTCTTCAAACGAACGAAAGAGAAAGAAAGAAAAAAGGAAGAAAAAAAATAAAAAAAAAAGAAAAACAAAGCAAAACCACGCGATGCAACTTGCATTCATCGACACAAGACCGACCTAACGACCGAAGAATCTGAACTAAGCATGTGCAGCATTTTATAACGACCATATGGTGTTTTCCACAATCATTTCAATGTTAAATAATATAATGTAAGCACAATAACGTTGTTGGTATTGTTTAGCACTTTGTAACTCTGAACCATTTAATGTGTGTCTTGATAAGTGAAACACCACAACAACAAAACAGGTACAAAGTCAGCCATACGAAGTAATTGAAAAATCATAATTTATGCGAATAAATAATCGCAACAAAATTGAAATGTGAAAGAAATCTTGTTTTCTTTACGCTTCTCGGGTATTGCGCATTAACTGTGTTTGTTGCTCGTTTCGCAAGGCGAACAAATACGTATCGGAGACCCTACGCATTCGTATTCGAATAGATGCGTGGACTAAGTGAGCTAAGCAGTAGCGAACCGGGTCTTGAATTCTTGCTTTACATTTTCAAACAAACCACTTAGTCCTTATTCTCGATATCGGAAATACGATAAGAGCAGAAAGAGGGAGCGCCTTGAGCCTTTTGCTGTTCTTTATGTCAGAATATGTTCATTTTGCGTTCAAATGCGTGCCTCTATGCTACACTTGGATGAATGCTCATAACACTGTAATTGTGTAGGATGTTTGGTTCGCCAATTAGGCTTAAAATTTTTGAGACAAATTTTATAAACGATCGACGCAAGTTTGTTTATAAGCAAAAAAACGCGGTATTTGCTTAAAATGAAAGAAAACGCGAGATACAAACTTTAGAAATTCAAAGATTCATTCTAAGCCGCAAACAATTTCTTTTGTGTTAGGTTTCTTTTTGCTTCCTTTCCTAATAGACAGTCAGACGATTATTGAAGAATGAGAAAGCAAGTGAATAACTATACAAATATACACAGATATGTCTATTCAATATGAATATCGAAATGGTTTCATAAACGTGTGATTTATTATACGTGTTCGTTGTTTGTACGCTGGTCGTTTCGTTGATGTTTTGTTCATGCCCATGTTTGTGAATGGCTTAAGTTGTTATAAAAATGCGTTTATATCTACATTGTCTGTTACATGTACCGTCGAGAAATCGTGACAAGTTGTTTATTGAATTGACCTTTTCTGGCACCACAAACATAGGCACACGGACGAGACCTAATTTCCCTTTTATTACACTCGTAAATATAGACAAAGCAAAAGATATAGGCAGAAAGACGGTCATATATAACAAAAAAAAAAATGCAATAAACAATCCTCGACTGAATAAGCGTATGAGTGAACCGTCATCTCTTTATTATCAACTGCCGCCATATGGCCATTTGTTTGGTCGTTAAAATTATGCAACTTTTTTTTTTTTTTTTTTTTAGTGAAATCTCGTACAATGACTCATGAAGGAGACTGTATAGACTAGATCGAGCAGACAGGCCAACAACAAACAAAATAAACAAATTATGATAGATACTGTAATAGATAAAATCGATTCGTTCCTTTTTAATTATCGCCAGGATAAAAATTTTTAAGATTCATTTGCGAATGCGTACGAATGAGATGCAATTTTTTTATTGCAGCTACACATTTACTACATGGATGAGAATGTACATGATAGATTTGTAATAAGCAAATTATCACATGAGAGCATTCAATCAATTATCGCATCAAAGCATTATTATAGCGTCAAGGAAAAAGTCATGCCATTTATCCCCAAAAGAAGATTTGAGAGTCGTGGTAACTTTGGCAATATTAACTCCATCTAACCGTACTATAGCACGTGTGAAAGGTGATAAAAAAAAAATAATAGGCGTTGACGATGAGATGATAACGCTTCATAGGCTTATGCAAAGATTCGTAATGTTTATGGTGAAGATGCTTTATCAAACTCAATATACATTTTTATACTCGCACCGAAGGATGAGGGATATATTCATTTTGTCAAAACGTTTGCAACACCCAGAAGGAAGCATCAGGGACCCCACAAAGTATAAATATTCTTGACCAGCATTAAATTCTAAATCGATTTAAGCATGTCCGTCTCTCCATCTGTATAATGTCTGTTATAAACATTCTCCTAGCCGCGAAAGTTAAGCTATCGACTTCAAATTTGATAGGAGCCGAGGAAGTTCTTGCAGATAAATGTACAAAAATGATAAAAATTAACCACGCCTACCCAATATTATAGTGTATCAAAATTTCACTGTTTTTTGAGTACGTTTGTAAGGTTTCATAATAAATGAAAAACTGCATCTTTGAATATAAAACAAGTACTGATTTGAAATTCGATATTTACCGAGGTCATTCGACGCTTCGATGTAAAACTGAAATTGATTCGTTAACAGCTAAGAAGACGCCGTGGATATTGGTATGAATTGGCGATTGACAAACCTATGCCTTAAGCTAAATATAATTTTTTTTCGATTTTTTCGTTTCTTTTTACTATTTTTTTCTGTTCTGTATATTAGTTCTGTTCAGTCCTTCTTCACAGTAGGCGCAATATGACGGAAGGATCAACGAATAGATGAACTTCAAAATTTTACATTGATGTATAATGCATGTAAATGTCCAAGGCTACAATGTGCGCAGTTTTGTTTGCTGCGAGCGATGCGAGCAAATCGGGAATGCTCTTCCATTCGACGGAAGTCTATAGAAACAAGTTAACGAAATGTTTCCATTCATTAGAAAAATCGTGAAATGCTTATACATATCCAAATTAACTAAATACACATTTGGGTGTGTGTGTGTGTGTATAACTGCGTGTATGCAGATGTAATTTGAAACAAACGAAAACTAAATAACAAGTAAGAAAATTATATTCGTCAGAAAAGCTTTTATATCCACTACGTCTATCATGCCACTAGATAGGCAGGCATGGCTGATTTTTTCCATTTTCATAAGGCCATTATGGGAAGGTCATATGGAAATTTCTATTATTACATCTGTTATAGGTGCTCTTCCTTCATATTATACCGTACTCATCTAGTTTGTCCGATTTCGACCATTTTCAATATCAACTTGCGTTTAGGAACTTCGTGTCTTTGATAGATTTGAAGTCGATATATACTAGCAGAACGTTTTTCATCCACACACGCACATGCACATGCATACACAAACTCACGCCAACACACCCACCCACACACACACACACACACACACACACACACACACACCGACAGATGGACTGCCAGACGGATTGACAGGTAAATGGATAGATGTGTCCCGCTCTGACCAAGAATATATAGATTTAATACAGATCTTTGCAGCCCCCTTCTAAGACGTTTTGCACAACAAGACAGCGTATCCTTAACTTGTGTGTCGGTGAAAAAAAGAAAAAAGTTCGTTTACATTAAGAAACGATTAGGATCTGACGTAGTTTTCGATGTTTTGTATTTGTGTTCCTTGTATTCAAAATTGCGTTGGAATTTTGAATGAAGTTTGGAAATGCAAAAAAAGAAAAGTAAGAAAAGAAAAGCGAATTAAAAGTTCATCTATTTTTAAAAGAGTTATTCCTTTTCTTTCGCTTTACATTGTTTGATAGTAAGCATCATCTCACTCACTCACTTATCAACTTGACAATTATTCATATTGTTCGCTGTTTACAATATTTTAAATAATTATTATATATATTTTGTTTTTTTAATTATTATTGATTTTCTTCTGCGAACTTTAGAATGCGAGTCGGTGTAACCAGTTTTTGCAAGTCGGAATAAAATTTGCGAATGCAAAATATATAAATGTATATACGAGTGTGTATGTAAGTGAAGAGCGTATTGCATCTGTCGTAGATGACGACTGAGATTATTAAACATGAACAGTTTAAATGTTTGTGATTAAAACGGCGGAAAACAAGCGATTACTTGCTGCTTGCTTGATAAATAACCGGTCTACGAAATATCTGTCTGTATATAGTCGATTCAATTAATTTTTTTTTGTAAATTAAAAGGAAACAATTTTACTAATAATGCATTTATTCGGAGGATACGATAGTTTAAGCTCATTAAATGTGGACGACATGACACTTTCGTGGAATGTAAAAAAAAAAAAATTTTGCTAAAAGTTTACGTTAAAGATGCTTTTTATAATTTTTGGATCGCCATTTTTTTTTTTTCCTTTCATCGATTTTGACATTTATGTTTGTGCGATAGCGTTTTTTGCTTGCATTTTTTAGGAATGGAAAAAAAAAAAAAAAAAAAACCAAAAGAAAAATAAATAAATAAAACTAAAATCTAAGGCAAGTTACCATTTTTGGTTACTTTTTTTTTTTTTATTTTTTTTATTGCACTGCGATCTTATATATACTTTTAACTTTTTACTTATGATTTTATTGGCAACAAAAATAAACAAAATCAAAAATAAAAAATGTTTTTACGAGTTTTTATGTGAACGTACCAAAAACACAAATTTGGTTATTGGTGACAGACTGGTTTTCTTTTTGACATTTTTTCTCCGTTTGTTTTATTATTTTAATGCGAAAACACGCAAATAAAATTAAAATTTTAAGCTAAACTACTTAAAAAGCACAGGGGTACGCAAACTCAGGTGCAATTAAAAACCAAATACGCCACGCTATTCAGGGTCGTGGGTTACAAATATTAATTTAAATGCGGCGCCGCTTCGATCAAAATTAAAAAAAAAAAATAACTCAATCAATTAGTTAATTAAATAATTAATCAATAATTCAATAACTAAAAGATATTTTTCCACAAGGAAGTTGCTAGGAATAGTAATTTAGATGCAAAATGTTAACCAAAAAATTAATTCCATATAGAATTGTATAACCGAGAGAAAGGGGTTTTTTTTGTTTTCTATTTTCTAGCGTAACTAGTTTCGCTAGCGAGAATTAGCGAGAAATTAGAGAAGGGCTTCACAACTTGTTATTATTAATAAAAGCAAAACCAGTCCCCAATTTTATTGTTTTTTTTGTTTTTTTTTTTGTTTTTTTTTTAAACTGTAAATCAGTTAGAAACATGTCTAGCAGTCACATCTAGATCATATCTCTTAACTCTTAACCCACCGGTTAGCTATTATTACGTTTTCTTATTTTGTCGAACACATTTTCGAAGTAAGCAAGAAACGAAATAAAATTAATAAAAGCTAGCATTCCATTAAACTATTGGGGCAGACAGAAGAATCGACAGCAATACTATCCACACTACTCGAATGTAAATCCTAATCGGATTTCACTTTTATATCCAATCAACGTCGGAAAAATCAAGAGGAAAACATATGCAAAAATTCAACTCCAGCCGACCATTGCAACACATCAACGGATCCTTAAGAAACTTACTCCAGCATTCTACGATCTGGTACTTTCGTAATGCCAAAGCCTTGCTAATATTCGAGGATTAGTTTTCGATGCGTCTAAGGCTATTGACATCTTGAAAATACCTGAAAAATTTAATATCAATAAAATGTTTGACTTTATTAAAGCAAAGAAGAAGAAGAGCCGAAAATTTTAGTTACTAGGGCTCATCCTATTTTTGGTCGTAGGATTTATTTCTTTAGTCTAAATAATAATAATATTGCAATGACGTCGGGTGTACGTCGAGTGAGAAAAGGCAGACTCAGCGGCCCGAGGTCCCCGAGTACCAGATGAAGATAACGATATGGACATATGCCATCCTTTAGTGATAGCGAGGCCCCTCTCAAATTTCTATGTTTTTTGTGTCAAGCGCCCGGTAACGTTTGCAACTCCGTACCAAGCAAGCACCAAACTGCTGTAATAATAGATCAAGTAAATAGTTCGTAGCATTTTTTCCGAAAAGAATGCTTTATAGTATAGGAACCTGACGATAGCGAGGCGATAGCGTATATAAAACTTGGTTAGTTATTAATAAAATAAAAAAAAAATATTGTGACATTTAATAAGTGAATTGGGAGGAGTTGCGGATTTACGGAAATTATGGCCAAAGTTGTGAGAAAGTCCGCTGACCAAGACAAAGATGACACTTTGCAGGCTTGTTGTAATGATGATGAAACCAATTTATCAAAATCGAACGAATGCAAATGTTCGGCCGTTTACGCATTGAAAATCTTTATGTCAAAAGGTCGCAACTTAAACGAATGGTGATAAAGTCAATGAAATTCTTCGAAACAAGTTTGGATCGGAACATCGGATCGGAACATTTCTCTTTTATGAGATCGTCGCGAAGCTATAGATTAACTATAAAAGATTAGTTTGAACGGACCGAATTTTCATCTGCCAATCTTGTGTCCCATACCCAAGCTGCATATACGATGGCAGAGCTCGTATTGATCTCACGTAAGGTAACATTTTTGACACGTAATCGTTCATTATGATCTTTCTTTCTACCTAATCAGAGGATCTGCTGCTGCTTAACAATTAATGCGATTACAGTGCTGGGAATTGGGGAGTAGGAAACGCGTCGTTTCCCATCACGACATTGCCCGTCCACATGCGCACATACTGACTTTATTAAAACAGAATAGAGAGGAATCGACTTGTGTATAAAAGTGAAGGGTCAGTGCAAGTATGGCGAGAAATTGCCAGACGTAATAGACGTTATATTGTTTGTTTGGGTAGAGATGGCAACGCGTCACTAATTTGATATGTATTTTGGGCAGAGATTGGGCAAATCGAATGCCCTTGGCATATGATTCGGAGAGCGGGAAATGAACCTAATTCCTCTCTCTCTCTCATCCCTGAGAGTTAGACGCAGATTTACAAAAGTAGAGCGACCTGGGCTAGTAGTTGTGTAAAGTTTTGCTGTTCACTCGTTCGAGGGTGTCCCGGGCTGCTTGCTTCATTTGAATACAATTTTTATTTTCCTTTTTTGTGAATTCTAGTTTACAATACTTCGCATGCTCAGAGGACTGTGAATGTTGCTCTGTCTCTTACTTTATCTTGAACACTCTTCAATTACAATATGAGTGAGACTTACCTGCTGTACACTGGGGGTTCTATTGACCGTAGCAGGTGAATCTAGAGGAGAACCTGAACTGCTGCTACTATCGTGAGACATACTCTGGTGGAAGATGCGAAAGGAGAAATATTTAATTATATAGCGACAGAATTTTGAAATCGGTGACATTGAACTCACCTGTGTGTTGCAGTTGTTGTTGAAAGCACGTACGGAACTTGAATCCATTGAAGAGTTGTTTGTATTGAAATTGTAATTATCCAAAGGATTTGTCATGGCAATTAGAGAATTGAGTATCTCGGGAGTGTTGGGCTTGGAGCATAGACCGCCAGACCCCTCTACACCCAATAACGAGGATGGAGGTATATTTAAATTAAACATTTTTTTACTTTTTTTTTTTTTTTAAATAATATGGTAAATTAACACTTAAGATGTTTTGTCAATTTTTGTTTTTGTTTTTGCTTTTGTGTTTTGTTTTCTTCTTTTCTTATTTATTTATTTATTTTTTTCTTTTTTATTTCTTTTTAATAGTAAAGCTATAACACTTAACACTTAAAATCACAGTTAAAGGCCTTCGTTACGTTGGTAGATTGATTTTTTAAAAAATTTTTTCTTTATTTTTAAAGCACTTATTTTTGTTGTTGTTGTTGTTGTTGTTGTTTTTGTTATTATTATTATTATTCTTTTTAACTTATTTTACGAATAAGGCAAATATTTGAGGCATTTGAAAAATTCTACATAATATTCATGGACTTGAGTTGTTTCGTCGTCATTCAATACCATACTATAAACTGTAACGAGACGGACAGATAAAAGAGAGAAAGAGAGAGAGAGAGAGTGAGAAAAGTATTAAAAATAGAAAATAATTTATTAATTTATTTCAATCGTTTAAAAAGGCAGAGGAAAACAATAATAAAAATGAGACACGATAAAAAAAAAAAAGAAACTTTTTTAATTGTTGTGGAAATTGAGTAGAGAACAAAGAAAAAACAAACAGAAAAAAAAAAAAAACTTACTAAAAAAAACTTAAAAAGTGTTATAGTTAATTGAAATTTATGTGTTAGAATTTTTTAATCAAATTAATGAAACAATTATGCGAAAAATTGGAACGAATAGGAGAAAAGTACTTCAAAATTCTTAACTTGAACTTAACCAAGTCAGAGTAGGGGGTAAAGGTAATATTTTCTTTTAAATAAATAAATACAGACATATATATATATATATATATATATATATATATATATATTTATTTACATATATAAAATATATATGCATATGCAATAGTAAACTAAGCGTGAACGCACTTGTATTTATCGAAATAGCTGTTGTGTGATGAGTAAATTTCGTGATAACGTTTGTAGTGCGATCTTTCTCTACACTCAAGTTCCGTTATAATCCTGATATCGTTCGGTGAAATTCAAATTTAATCAAATAAAAAAAAAATATACATATATATTGCAAAGCTAAAGTACATTAAAGTATGAACCATCACTATCTACGATTCTTTGCCTCTTAACGGGTAGCTTGCGTTTGCAACTTTTTTGATTTCCCGGCCCGGACCTCTTGGCTCGATCGCGTAGTTTCAACTTTCGAGAGCCAATGGCAATCGGACGGAGACAGATTTAAAAAAGGCGTGGCAATCGAGAGAACTTTCCAGTCCAAGTTGTAGATCAATTTCTGCACTGCTGTTCATCGCAAACGACTTTCTAGTGGTTTCATAGTTTACTGCATTTTTCGTCTAAGCCAATCCATGTCTCCATTCAGCTGCACTTTCTTCTTTTCCAATTTAAAACAGAATAAAACGCTCTCCCAACGGACTCCCATTTCGTTGGGGCCTTGACATACACTGAACGAGAGAAGATAAATTGCGTAGCATCGCTGGCAGTAAACTTTATTGGACACTTTCGTATTTCCCGCAAAAGCACCATAAACTTTTAAGACAAATTTGTCCAATAATTCAATTGGTCTACAATTGGTTTTCGGAAATTGGAAAGTTTGAATAATCATTCATCGATTCATCGGTATAAATATCATTTCAAAAATGCATTAACTCGGAACGAAGAGTTTGTAAAAGATTGCGAGAATTTTCGGCATTTTCAAAGGAGTAAAACTGATTGTGTCCTTTAATCTATAAAAAGAGCTGGCAATAAGTGAAGTGTATTAGGTTCGCTCCCAGACAGGAAAAGTCTCGTAATTCTTGAAAAAATGTTTAACATCTAGAAGCAGTTTTCATTGATTGCTTTCAACTGATGAACGCTTGGAATTAAAAAAAAAAAGAATCATTTTTTCATTGCAAGGCTGCCTGCCGTGTTACGCAGACATTCATTTTATGCCATAGATTAAATTGAACTTTTATGCTTTTTATCTATTTTCGCATCTTAACGACTTCTTAAGCAATTTTAGAGATCTTAAGGGAAATTATAAAATCATTTTGAAATTCTTTAAACGTAAGAGGGCGTGTACCGAAGTATAAATGAATTTTTTTTATTACATTTCAAGTCTACTGCTGTAGTGGTGATTCGATATTATATAGAATTTCAAACACTATATATATATATATATATTTCGTTCTTTTACAAGAAAATTAAAAAATTTTACCTTGTAGTTGAATCTTATGCCCCTTCGCTGTTGCAAACCAATGCAAATAATGCGATAAGAATTAGAAATTTATAAAATGAGAAATGGGAGAAGTTAACTCTTTCGACAAACTTTTTTGTAGGATAGAGTCCAAAACGTGAACCAACCTGATGTATAGTATAGTTTAGCAAAGATCGCTTTTCTTGTTTATTTTTCTTTTTTTTTGTTGAGAGGAACGAACATAGTATTCCTCACTATGGTGATTATAAAATCCCACAATTTAGGCCTTCATGAGAACCGTTACGTGGAAAGGTATCCGAATAATCGACTCATGCAATCTAAACTCATTACAATAAGCTGATATATCATATCTGCACCATATCAGCGATTATTCTTTATAAGAATATTTATCATATGTGAAAGCCGGTTCCAAAAATGCGTGTGTTATTGAACAACTTTTTCAAAGAAAAAGTCATAAAAACAAAGACAAATGTTTTATATTTTTGTACTACTTGTAGTGCAAGGGTATATTAAGTATGTGCGAGTGTATGGAACAACCCGAAGAGCTCGATATTGATACACATTTCATTATACCGCTTGCCTATTCGTCTATTCGTTTGTCCGTCTGTCCATTTTGTAGTGTAATTAAATGGTGGGCCGTGTCCCGCTAAAGTGTTTTTACTTATTCAACATAGGAAAGTGGTCGCACAAATGATTGAACGCAATTCATCTTTAATAGGTTTTAAGTAGGCTTCGAAATTCATCGGAAGACCTCGAAAGGCGTGATACTTAACGTGCGGTCAAACATGCTTAAGTCGAGCTGGAAAATGGTTGCGAATCGATTCGCATAGTAAGACATAGTAAGGCGTAGTATCTCAAGTCGTTACCGCAACTGATAGGGGAAACTTCGATTGCCAAGTAAAAAACACATATTTCTAAATATTTTGCAATCAATTAATTGATTCGTGTTTTGAAATTCATTGTTTATTGTACGCCAAACCACTTGTGGTATAAGCGCGCCTTACTTTTGTGCCGATGTTTACAATACCCAGAGGAACTTGAAACCGGCTCGCCTTTTACCTATTGTATCAACTGTTTTCAAATCACATTCTGTATCTATCTAAACTTCTGTCTGTCCGTCTTGTATTCTTGTGTTTTTAATGTATATATAGCTAGTTTTGAGATATTTTGATAAAATTTGGTACACCGGCCGTTTTTTGTCCTAAGAATGAATATCGTATTGAAAATAACTCAGATCGGGTCACATTTCCGACAATTTCCTATATAACGCTTTAGTTTGTGAACTCGTTATATGAATAACTGTATTAAGCTAACTAGTGTAGAGTATTTAATGGTGGGCCGTGTCCCAATATAATGCTTTTACTTAACTTTAAGGTTTGAGAGTTTGAGAGTTACTAAGGAGGGAGTTTTTAAAAAGTGTTGATAAACAAAAAAATGTCTTTCATTTTTTGGTCATTTGAAAACTTCTTTCGAGTGATGACAAACTCTTTAGCTAATCGCTATTTAATTTTAATATATTTTCTTTTCTCTCATTTACCTGTAAAGAGGTTTGAGGTGAAAAATGTTTTTAATTAATTTTTAAAACTTTCAGTTGAAAGATAATAAAATCAAAACAAAAGAAAAGAAAAGAAAAGAAAGAAAAAAGGAAGGAACCTTAGGTTGGACGTGGTGGGGGGAAAAACAAACAATTTACGACAAAGAAATTTGAGAGGAAAAACTTTAAGATATAATTAATTTTGTTTCTGTCGTACTTTGAATCCTTGAAATGACCCGTAGAGAGTTAATCTGACGTGAGCCTAAATGGCGATCGTAACTGTTAAGGTAATTGAACGTTTTGTAAAGATAAAAAATATATAGATTAGTTTTTAGTTAATTTATTTATTTTGCCAGCGGATTCATTTAATAGGAATTCAATGTTAAAATGTCTGTGTTATTGTACTCTTTAGCTGACAAAAGATAATAAAGTTGTTTGCTGTCTTCTATTATTATGTACTCTGTTGCGCTGGTACTATATCGCTCTGCATGCCTTCATTTAAAATTCTAAACATTCCTTCCAATGTTGACACACATAGAAATGGAAATTTTTTGCTTTTAATTAAAAACTCATGTGCGCTGTTAGACATTGAAATTTCTTCTTTTATAATTAAATTTTGCCCATATACGTGGACTGAATATATACCTACACACGTTCGCCAAAATGTCCTGCAAGTCCCACTAACCCCACAATATGAACAAATTTTTTATGTTTATTGGCCTATGCAAATATAAACACACACAAATACACACATACAAACACACACACACATGCACACATATATATATATATATATAATAGTAAATAAAGATAGTTTGCCTTCTTTTGCATCGTGTCTATGGTTTTTCCTCCGTGAGAAATTTATGAAATTCACTCACGTTGCGAAGGGAAGTTATAAAAAAGACATAAGCCGCAAATGGACGACATCGCACACACCAAACATATATTTTAGCCATACTCACACTTATCATATTAATATATAAAGTGTTAGAAATTATTATATATATATATATATATATATATATATATATATATATATATATATGCAGTAGACGAGAGAGAAAAGGGAAAAAATATGATTGAAATTTTTCAAATCGAATTTCAATTTTCAATAAACATAAAAAAAATAAAAAATATATATATTCATAAAAAAAAAAAACGAAATTAAAAATGTCCGCAATTTTTTTCTTTTCACATTTTAGAAGAACTTTAAAAACTTATATTTATTCTGTTGGACAATAAATAATGTTTGCTCTCATTTACATACACATCGTGCCCCATACAATTTTACTGTTTCTATAAATTCTTGCATGCACGTACACACTAATAATCGTGTTGTAAAATGCATTTACATGCATGCATGCGAAGCATGATTCAGGTTTAATTATGTTGTGTAGCACACACAAATACTCGGAATTTTTTATGTTTATTAATAAGTAATAATAAGTAAGAAACTTACACACGCGCACGCATTTCGCCTCAGCGCTCTAAATTAGATATGAGAATTTCGAAAATTCTCGAAAGAGGCGAACGCTATACCATTTTATATTTTGGCATTGGAGATGAGATGCATTCTTGGTTGGCTTCAGGTAACCGGTCATGTGCCTTTAAGGACGACTGTACTATCGGCATTGGCATTGAACTCCTAATTAAGGCCAAGTGAATCGGACGATTGTTTGTGGATATAAATCATCGATAAACCAGGCCGGGCTGTTGCTTGAAGTTTCTGGCTAGATTCGGGCATAGGAGCTCAACAGGGACAATCTAAAGAATATTGTATTCACCTAAAAGATTTCCAGCGTATGACTGACACCGAAGGCGTTCCAGTAGAGATACTTGGTAACGTGATTAATAATCCCGTAGATTCGACGGCCATGGGAAATTGTGCGACGAAATCGCTCCGGCAACAAAGACGGCTTAGGAAAAAGCCGAGAATGGTATACACCAAGGTTACACCTTAAGGAGGTAACTGTGTGTAATAAGCTTACGGTAATTTCGCGAAACAGGCTGTTGGAAGAAGTGTATATCAAGAATGGCTTTAATACTTAGGCGACATATCTGGGATATCAGGCATGAAGCCGGTACAAAAGTATAATATCTTTGGAAGATTTCTTTCACGATTCGCTTCCAGCATACCTTAGATCCAGCCACCGCTATAGAAATCGATTTGTAATTTCGTTTCTTAGATTTACATCTTTTTGCGGTAGGGACGCATTGATTATTAATTTACGCAACTCTATACACAATGCTTAAGACTAAACAGCTGTTGAGGGAAAAAGGAAGACAGTAATGAAGCGGTTAAGAAGAACTAGAGGATCCCGTTCGTAGGACCGTAATAAACGTTCCAAATAACTAAACTGTTCGAAGTTGTTGTAATCACTTTAAGCATTCATTTCGCACTTGTACACATTCTTACCAGATTTATTGTTTTCTCTAGATGATGTACCGATAAACCCAATATTCACTTTTAAATCCCGTCTATATATTCACGGCATAAGTATAGATATTTGTCTGCTCGTATGACATTTTCCGATTTATGGATAGAGAATAAATAACATGTTCATACGAATCATACTTAGCCTAGACCTTTTTGGCCGATTCGGTAGATGTTCGCTGAGTAGGTTTGAAGGACAAAATGTGAATTTTTAATCAGAGTACAGATCAGGTATATAGCAAAATTAAGTGAGTGAGCGAGATGAGTGATTCATGTTAATCGCATTGAATATTTATTTAACTTATGGGATATCCGATGGGACCTATTACTATATGTTACACACACGGGAAAAGCTTAATATGCGAACGGACAAATACACGATAATGTAGAACGAGAAATGCAAGAATGCAAAAGTGTTGTTACTGAGCCGCAATTGTTCGCTTGTGTGTGTGTGTGTGTGTGTGTGATTTCGTTTTGCGAATACAAAATGTGGGTCACAGACAGCACGTCTGCTTTGTTGCACTGCGATGCGCTGGCTCTGTCGGTAATGGTTGTGAAGGTTGGTGACTACTTAACGCTATTATTAAACGTCACATCAGTAGCAACAGCAACATCAGCAGCACAAGCAGCAGCAGCAGGGTTTATTGTTCATTAAATGAGTGATGGTGCTACAGTTTCAAGTTAATGTGCTAAAAGTGCTTATGGATTTGCTTTTCTTGCAAATAATTCCGAAGGGTGCAAAATTGTTGCATAAAAAATCGGTGATTTGTTTTTATACTATATATGTATATATATATATATATATATATGGTTCTCTTTATATCTCAGTCTTTTTTTTTTACAAATTAAAATTTATTGCAAAAGGGGGGTTTAATAAAATTTATTATCATAAATAATTCATGTTTCTAAAGAGACCGACCAAAAAACAATTGCTGTTATAATATTTAATGCTCTTGCAGCTCCGTCACCGAGGAGTTGCGGGTATTTTGACATTTTATCAAATTTCAAATATTCAAACATTTCACTTAATCAGTATCAAATTCTAAATATACATTTGAGCATGTTTGTCCGTCCGTCTGTTAGGTTATGTGTTAGTTATGCGAACGTATGCGGTAAATAAAACGGCCTCAAAAATGCAGCAAATGCTTTAGAAGCTCTTATAGGCAGGATGATAATAAATATGAAGCAAACTGGTCAGAGGGCACACTAACAGTGCAACATAAGTTGTTTGTAGAAATAAAAGAAAAATTCGGTTTTTTTTTGCTCAGTACTTAAAAATTGTTGGCAAAACTGAAGATATCGGCTGGAAATTTACTAAAAACATTGGGTTTTAGTGCAGGTCGATTACTATTGAAAATTGGAGAAATATATTAAAGGACACGCCCACAGTACAAAATTAACTGCGAACATTGCGGTCGTGAGAAACACAAAACAATTGATTCTTTGCCTATTACTCATATTCCGTAACAGATATAGCGAGTACAAATTCTACACATACATTCTACTGGTGAGGCGTGTGTAGTATGCGTACAAAAATGAAAAAAAAGAAGAAATTTAGGCACCTGCGCCCCATATTGTAAGGTATTGAAAATAGGTTTTTGCTTTTTTTGGAAAAAGATAATGGGTACAAAAGATTCGACCACAGTCGAATATAATTCGAATATAATTGTTGCTTTCTTAGACATAACTCTACTCTGCAAAGCGGACTCGAGAAGGTGTCATTCAAAAATGTGCATGAACTATGTTTTACAAGAACTCAAGGACAAGAGCTGTCGCGGTTATTTTCTCTGCAAAAACTTGCTTGATTTTGGAGAATATTTGTAGGACGAGGATAAGTGAAAATAACCTCGAAGTCACTCCCTCTGTACGTACAAAAGAGTTTATCTCTTTGCCATTTCGAATAAATCGATTAACGCTAAAGATTATCTCTCTATAGATCAGAGAGACGTTTCTGTTCTACGCATATGATGGGTTACGATATTAATTTGAAAACACAATACATTCATAATAGATTTCGATACAAGCCTACTACTTAAAATGTCTCTTAATCTTATAATCCACTAATCATGTTTCAAAGACAAAAAAAAAAAAAAAAAAAAAAAAAAAGAAAGAAAAGCATTTGTTTCCACAACATCTGTGATTATTAAATCTTATTGAAAACGCAAGCTGCAGCCACGACGCGTTACAATGGAATTGCTCTTGACCTTAAATATCTATTTTTATTTTATTTATGATTCTTTTTTATTGAACTCGTGCAATATTTTAATTAAATGCTTGCTGTTTTTTTTTTTTTTTATTTATTAATAATAATAAACGACAATGATACTCCGTCGGTCACCCCAAGTCTCGGTCATATAAGTAACCAACTAACCGAATATTTAAATCTTTATTTTTAAAACAATTTCTATTTGATTTATTAATGAATCTTGTTTGCATATATACAATAAGTCGATGTATATTATATGCATATAGATAGATAGACATATTTACATATAATATATACAGAATAATATATACAGAAATTGTTTGCACACCCCTCCGAGAATTTTCTAAGTAAATAATACTTCATTAAGAAAATTAAGAAATAAAGATAAATAAATAAATAAACACTCGCTTGTGTGATATGATATGTGTGTATGTGTGTTTGTTCATGTGTTAAATAATCTCATAGTGAGTTTTGAACAACTTGTGATCGGGTATTAAACATTTAATAGTAGCAGCAACGGCAGCAGTATGGCGATGCGATGCGATGCGATGCGATGCGATGCGATGCGATGCGATGATGGTGTTAGTTGTTGTTCACATAAAATTGTTGGCAGTCGTCAATCAGGCTTAATGTTATTTATACACATAGTCATTCACGTTGATACATATATATATATATATATATATACGTACACGCAATCGGGTATTTGTTGCATAGAACTCTAGCTTAACGAAATTCAAATAAGCGAGAAAAAAAGAAGAAAAATTTAAAAATAAAAATAAGAATTAAAAATATTTTCTGTTTGCTTTTAAATTTAACTGGTTTTTCGCAAATTGATTTCAGCTATTGATTTGTCTATTAATACGTCGCTCTATCTGCGTGCTTGGCTGTTTGTCTGTCCGTTTTTTTGTTTTTTTTTTTTGCCTGTTTGTTTGTCTATCTTTCGCTTGACAACGACATTTACCGTGACCTCAAAAATATGCACACACGCACCATTCTCGCTTTTAACAAAAATTTACGCATTTTTATATATTGACGCCACAAAACTATGGCAAACATCTCGTTTGTGTGCGAAATGTATTTTTATTTTTTTTTTTATTTTTTTGTTTTGTTTATTCATTTTTTTCAAATATTTCTTCGAATTCGTGCGTAGAATCGATAGCTTATTTGATTTAATTTTAGTATTAGCTTAGTCGGTGTTGCTGTTCGCTATTTCTACGTGATATTCTATTAATAAAAGGGCAATTAAATTGTTTTCGCTTAAATGGCATTACGCTCTTGCACGAACAACGTTAACATGCTAGATGATGAATGCTTTCGTCGGCACCTCTTTTGCAAATCAATATCTTTACAAAAAAAACAAGAATAAAAAAAACGTGAGAAGGATTAGCGATAAACGTCAGGATCATAGGTTGGCCTCTTATCTGCTATTATGCATGAGACGGACGAGTCCTCACAATCATATTAAAGAGAGAAACGAAAAATATAAGAAAAAAAAAAAGAAAAGAAAATGCGAAAAAAGCTGACATACCATGCTTAACGAATGTACGATTGCTGTAATTACATTGTTTTTTTTTTTGGTCATTTCTAGCTCACTTGCGAGCGGATTATTACGATTTTTAAATTTGGAGTGTGACCATCAAATTGTCAGTACACAAGCACAAGTCATTCGTCGGGTTCTTAATTAATTTAATTTTCTGCAACAGTGAGAATTCGTTCTCACAATATCGTTAGCGAACGGAAAGACGGACGAACTTGTCTAAATTTTCTGATAATATTTCACTCTGATTCAGAATATATACGCTGGCCGTGGAGTTGCAACAAAACGGAAGTAAACATTCTTGTAGATCCTCGTCCTTTGGCGGTACATTATGAACGCGGAGAATGTATAGAGACAGTAAAGATCTTTATTAGCCAAAATGCCTCAGTTCGTTTTTTCGCTTTCTTTTCAAAGTCTCGAGAGCGTGGAGAGTACCGCCAGGGTGTATGTGCCAAGATCAAACGCCAACAGGTAAGTTGTCTTCACTATTCACACTTAGATTGTTGAGCAACTTCCTGGTACAACACAAAAGTCTCCTAACGAATTTTGCGCGCTGTTAAAACATTCAGTTTCTTGACCCGAGATAATTCGGAAAGTGACAAATTAGTGTTCGAGATCCGCAATATGGTGCGTAAGTAGCTTTCTATCCTTTTGTTGCTGGCTCTAATTGTAAGTTTGTTCGTGCGAGGTTTTTTCTCTTTTCTTTCTTGATTTATTTATTTAGGTTTTTTGTATTTTTGTTTTTTTTATTCGTTAATATTTGTAAATTTCATTAGATTTAATTGCCTGCCAAAAAATATTTATCGGGAATACAAAGCACGTTTTCGTTATTTCATTCGCATTTATATGCAAAAATGTTTCATGCATGTCGTTTCTCAAATTGTGTGTGCACACAGAAGGCAAAACACACGAAAGCAAACCTTTTTTTTCATCTTTTATTTTATTTATTTATTTATTAGTAATAAACACAAGAGAAACATTATGTACGTCTTTCTACTTTTTTTTTTTTTTTTTGTCAAAATAAACATTAAAAAATCATCTTTTTTTTTTTTTGTTCATTTTAATACATACAATACATATAGCAATGAATCATGCGTACGTTTCTGCTCAAAAAAAAAAAAGAAAAAAAAAACAACAACAACAATAAATGAATAATAACACCTTCTTTTCGACATTTAGGTTTCAAGACTTAAATAAACAATAAAATGTTAATAATTTTACAAGTACAACATGAGATATATACATAAAGTTCCTTAAAAAAATCCACTAAAAAAAAGAAGAAACGAGTCGAGTCGAGTCGAGCCTCAACTCACACTCTTGCTACACTCGCTATGGTAAGCATATTTGATTTGTAAAAGGTTTATAATGCTTGCACACGACTAATGGCATGATAGGCGAACTCGACTGAAGGCCTATGTAAAAGAAAACTCACCTCCTCACTCCTTCTAATGAAGCCCGCAACTTAGTTGAATTGATTAAGATTAGCAGAGCACTCTATCTATAACGAGCAAAGCATTTCTGTATTGCTTTTACTTTGAAAATGGGTTAACAGGTATTGCCAGATCATCTAAAATTATTAGCTTAAGTAAAAAGTACGTACCGTTTTATTGTTTAATAAAATTCGAATGCATTTACTTTTACTTAAACTTTATCTCGGCGTAGAATGCAATCAAGTGGTCTTAACAGCATTATACCATTTGGAGATTTGTGTACACAGCTGCATATATGATGGGAAATAAGGTGCGAAATATGCGGTGAATATAACGAAACATTTCAGTCAAGCTCTCAGCACTTTTGCCGGCCCATTAAGGAAGGTCGTCGATGAAGGACACTGCCTTTCCTATTAGTCAATTCTGCTCTCAGCCCATTAGGAAAGCTCGTCGATGAAGGACACTGCCTTTCCTATTAGTCAATACTTGTATGGACGCATTATTTCAACTATGCGTTCTAATCCCGTTCGTTTTTGGTAGCAGAGAATGAGATCAATCTGCCTGATTAGGGCAGGTGATCGTACAAGCCTCTCTTTCAACTTTGCCAACCAGAAAGCATTCGATTAAGTGGCATCAGTATGGAGCTTGCCAGCCGTTTGTACGGCCTCAACCTATCTAATTGTCGTACTAGCGCTCCCCTTTTCATCGTCCGTTGTCAACATCTTCAAGAAGGGCCCGATTTCGATATTCTTTCAATATTTATTATCGATAACATGTAGACCAAAGCTCGGCATGTCTGCTACATCGATCGGAATCCAGATTGGAAACGCGTGCTCTTGGCTTTGATAAAATATCTGCAGCCTAAGCCCTACGAATTTTTATTCACAAGTTTTTGGACTCTTCTCGCTTTGGTTTTGCAATTTTGACTCATCTTCCAAGAAATTAAAAACAAAAATATGTTTTTTCATTTTACTTAACTCTGGGCCGTCATTTTTCAAAAGCCGTAGAGCACAGATTGTTATGCTGAATCTTATTAAAGTTACGCGATTCGAAAGCTATCCAGTAAGAAATATGTCATGAAATTTCTTCTTGACGCAATATTATTGCAAATTTTTTGCTCTCATCGGAGATTATCTTCTCCTTAATATATATACGCATTACGTATTAAACATAAACAAATCTGTACAACATGTGATATATAAATAATTTTAATAATTTATTAAAAAGACAGCTCTGTATATATTGGCTTTTTTTCTTTCCTATATACGAAGTACTCAAGGAAATATGACATTTCTGATTTCCACTGATTGTATGCTATGCTACGTCCATACAAATACTATACCGAAACGTATACGAACTAACGCCGCGGGTAGCTTGTTAGACAAACAATATTAAGCGATAAATTTCTAATTTTTCGATTTTGGCCAGTTATGGGGAAACGAACAAAACCATTTAATTGTTTTTATACCCGTCACCGAAGGATGAGGATTGTCAAAACGTTTGCTACGCCCAGAAAGAAGCGTCGTATTAATAACAAAGTATTCCTGATCAGCATTAAATTCTAAATCGATTTAAACATGTCCGTCTGTCCGTTTATAAAATGTCTGTAGTAAACATTCTCTTGGCCGCAAAAAGTGAAGCTATCGACTTCAAGTTTGGCAGAAACATTAGAAATTCTTGCACGCAGATTGGTATTGAAAATGGGCCAAATCGGTCGAAAGACACGCCAGTAGCACCATGTAAACTGGGAATACTTCCGGTTTTTAAAAGGAATAAAAAACTAGATTCTTTACACATTATTCATAAACTATAATGTAAAAAAATGGAAAAAACCGACCACGCCTAACCAATATTATAGTGTATGAAAATTTCACTGTTTTTTGAATGCGTTTGTAAGGCGCAGAAAGAGGCTTCAAAAACCCCATAAGGTACACAAATTCTTGGTCATTTTCAAATTTGGAATGCACCTAAACATGTTCGTCTGTCCATCTGTCTGTCTGCGCAACTGTAGTATTTGTATGTAAACATTCTCTCTCCCATTAGCGAAAATGAAGATATCGCCCACAAATTTGCAACGAAATTTGGAATCGACCCAAACTTTTTACAGGACACACCCAGTACAGTCACACGTCTATGCGACAAAAACTTTTTTTTGAAAATAGAATAGAAATCAACTGCGCCCACTCCTTATTATAGAGCATGAGAATTTTGTTCCTTTACTTCTTTTGTCCTTTTTTGGGGTAAACTGTGATGGGTATAAAAGATTCGGTCCCGACCGAATTTAATTTTCTTACTAGTCTTACTTGTTCAAGTTCGCCTTGACTTAAGAAGGCGGTAATTTTCGTTCGAACAGCGACAGCATGTCAACAATTTTAACTTTCATCGAACAAAGAAGAAAAGAAAGCAATGATTACTCTTCATAGAGTTTTTTTTTATATATAACGGCTTTTTAAACTGAACGTTTTTATAGCATACGTCGCGTTATAAGTAAGAAACTCATATTCGGTCGGGAACGAATCTTTTATACCCATCACTGTGATCTTAAGAAAAACTAGGTTTTCGCACTCTATTATATTAGGCGGGTGTAGTTGATTTTTTCAATTGTTGTTGTTGTTGTTGTTGTTGTTGTTGTTGTGTTCCAGCTATTATGAACTGTTTTATGATGAAATCCGGTTCACACGCATAAAATAATAATATGATATCTGGTCGGACTGATGGATCGTCGTTTCATACCCGCTGCCAAGCAAAGATTCTCCTGAAAAGTAAAGCAACATTCATGGCAACTACATATAACTTCAAAAGGAGACGGTGTAGAATATTTAATAGAGAGCTTTGTCGGATTGTTATGTTACGTTCAACAAGCGCAAACGGGCCCGGACGTTGAGAGCCAAGATTTGCGATGATGTGCTTCTTATAGAGTCCAAAGATGGTCTTCGAGATCAAAGTTCTGTTTTTCTCCACAAGTGGTTTTAGCACGGACAGGGCTGAATAGATCGAGAAGATATGTGATGAAGGATAGCTCTGAAGCGTACTTCTAGTCGTTGCGAAACATTGACAATATAAAAAAGCAATTTCCGAGCAGAAGGTTCACATGTGCTTGTCTACTATATGACGATTATTTTGTTGGAAAGATTGTGCAATAAATTACTTTAAATAAACTTGTTTTAATCCTTGAAGAAATTAAATATTTTTTTTTATTTTTTTTTTATTTCTTTTTCAAGTATTTTTTCAATCTAAAGTTTATTGACAAAAAGCTGTTTGTTGTTGAGTTTCTCCAATTTGCTGAGTATGTTGGGCGAAAATTGTTTTTCGACATATTTAATTAAGCTTGAAACACATCTAATAAACATAAATTAAAGCTAAAATACGATTAACGTATGTTTCGTTTTGACATTTGTAATTTTTTTTCTTTCGTTTTTTTTTTTTGTTCGAACAAAGCAAAACATCCACATAATCACCGTAGACGTGTTCAATAAAACGCCTTAAAAAGACGTTGGCAAAATGTATGCAAAACGTATGGAATTAACAAAAAAAAAAAAAAAATTTAAATTAAATTAAATAAAATTCAAAAAATTCATTTAGTAAATGGAGAATGAAATGAAGAATATATTAAAAGCGAGGAAAGAAATTATATTTCGCTTAGATCGAGTGATTTACTTCTTTTTTTGCTTTTTTTTTTTTTTTTTTTTTGTAGTTTGCTTTCTGTTTACAAACACACAACGAACTTGAAGATCTCTAAAAATGAAATTTTCATATTGACACGCTGTCACAAGAATGAAGAACGAGGATAATAAGACAATCGTACATACATACGATATGAATATTTCGAAAGATGGATTAGAGGGATGAGATTAATGTTAACGTCAACCTGTGAGGGAACTTGAAGCGATAAGAGCAAGCAGCAAGAATTGAAAGCTTACCTCACAGATAGACTATACCCGATATATACCCGAGATATACCCGATTAATTATCGATTTTATTATTATTGAATGTACTTTAGACGGCGTCCGAGCTCTTTCACAGACTTTAGTGGTAGTATTCGTACTTATTAGTACTACTTAAGGACCATATAATAATGCGATTTTTGAACTTTGCTGCTCAATGCTATTATGGTACTTGAACGTATAGATACGTTCAACGAAACATGTCAGATGTTTTCAAATTTCCCGTATCAGTGAATTAGTGAAGCTTCATAGCATTTTTTCAAATAAATCGAAATTTTTCCAGTTTTCGAATTTTTTTTTCGAATTCGATTTTTAAAAAAAAAGAAAAATAAATAAAATTGACGCCTTTATTGCTGCGAATGTTACCAGGTTTTCGGTTACATTTTCAGAGAACCTTTGAATGGAGCTGGATCCTGGCAAGCGAGATCTCATTCAACAAAAAAACTAAAAAAAAACAAATATTGAAAGAGGCGAGTTATGTCACGCCTTTATTATGATTTCAAAAACAATGGCCTGAGAGGAATCTCTATAGTATTTTTTTCACATAAAAAACCCTCATACCTCAACCCCTATGTTATGAATATAGAAAAATGATTCCATTTCTATCTCTTGCTTTTTTCCAAAGGTCGAAATGAGAAATAAACGAACAATAAATAGTAAGGAAAGCCCGTATTCGATGTCGTTTAAAAAATATTCTTCTTTTTTTTTTTTTCTTTCTTTCTTTTTTATATCTTCAGACGGATTGTTTTCATATTTCAAAACTTTTATGGGATTTTGTTATCTTATTTAATCGTATTTCTGTTGTTTTGCTTCTTTTTTTTTTTTTTGCAGAAGATATGATTTTAATGCTTTGATAAACTGTATTTACTTTTCTCATTCTACTGTTTTGGGTAATCAAACCAAATATTGAAATAAAAAAAAAAAAAGAGAGAAAAACAAAAACAAAAAGAAAGAAATTTTGGCAAACCTCATAGGGGGGACGCTATAAATATAAGCACACAAGTAGACCGAAAGTAAAATTAATGAAAAGAAAAAATTAGCAAAATTTATGGATATTTTTTGCCAACAAAAATCATTAAAGAAATTCGGCAACAGTGCTCTTGGAAAATATAAAAATAAACAAAAACTGAAAAATAAAAACGAAAATGAAAATCAAAAACCAAAAACAAAAGCAAAACTGAAAAAACGAAAAAACGAACCACACGCAAATTTCTACATTGACGGAAATAGATATAATTTTATGATCGGAGTTACTCACGCATCTACGTATGATAAAATCGGATAGCGGATATCGGATATCGGATATAAGATATAAGATGATTATGAGGGAATCCTTGTCTTCTTCGCCTTTGTTTATATTTAGGCGAATTTACGATATTAACGGCCTATGGTCTAAGAAAGAGTTATAAGTGTTAAGTGTAGGCGCGCCATTTCATCTCTTATCCTGCTTATACAGTTCGATATACAGAGGATAACAATTTTTTATTTTTATTTAATTTTTTATTATTTATCATCTCTCAGGTATCTTAACTTGAGGGGCTGTTGCGTTTCAACAAAGGCATACATACAGACAGATAGATAGATGGATAGATTTGTACGGCGATAACTTAAGAGGAGGAAATTTTTGTTTTCTTTGGCGAGAACTTTACCGACAGTTGAATGGATTTGAAAGTGAATGTTTGCTAAAATCATTTACATTTAATTGCATTTGCGCGGCACCTTAATCGTCAAAAAAATATTTTACTTCAATTTGTTATTAATTTTTGCTCTCTTTGTTGTTTCTTATGTTTATGAATATCTTTAAATCAGCTCATGTCCACACATCTGAAGTTATTTATACTTGTATTTAGATTTATATTTATATTTATATTTATATTCATATTTACTGCAATCAAGGTGTGCCTTCTATGCATGGATGTGTACAACATTTTAGTGTGTATTAGAAACCTTCAACCATGCACATCTGTACGTATGTGTTGGCTGTTATTATTGTTGGAGACCAAAGCAAATATAAAAATCGTAGCCTTGACACATTTTTTGCTTTTGCTGGTAGTCCTTGGGATTCACAAGCAATGCGTTTAAAATTCATTTTCTAGCAACACTGACTCCATAACATATGCGATATTTTATAACCTACATAAAGTCCTCGCTTTCTTTTCATTTTATATTATTTACTTTTTCCTCATTTTTTTTATTTCGTTGTTTGGTTTTGTCTTTCTTTCTTGAGTTCTTTTTTTTTTTTTTTTCGTTTTTGCCGTTTCAATATTTGGCTTCTTTTGGCTTCATCATCGAAAGAACTTTTTGGCTTCAGCATAAACCGAGAGAATTATAACGAAAGCATATATATGAAGGGAATAATAACACACAAGCGGAGCGAGTGACAGAAAACCTTAAACCTTCGAAAACATCCTGATGATGTTTTTTTTTTTGTTTATTTTGTTTGTTTTTTCCAGTTAGTTGGGTGTGTAAGATAAGCTGACACTAATGGCATTTGAAGTGAAGAAGAGAAACTCTCAGGCAAATGCTTGATGTAAAGCAAACAAAACTGAATAAAATTCATGACTTCATTTAATTAAAAATCAATTGTTTTCATATATACATATATACATATATATATATATATATATATATATATATATATATCAAAATTTTAATAAAATCTTAATAGTTTTTATTTTGATTAATTTATTTGTTCTCCTTGAATTTGTTTTTTAATCGTATTAATAACAATGCATTCAGTAAACTTGTAATTCTTGGGAAAAATGTCAATAAATCTTAAATAATTAATATCACTCATACGGCCCCTCGGTCTGTTTATGATAGCTGGTATACCCAACTGTTATAATTGATTTAATTCAAACACGCAAATCTTGAAAAATGAAATTGACAGCGAGAATAAGATCAAATAGATGCAAGCGAAAGCAAGCAGCATACTCCTACTGCTGCTGTTCCTCTCGGAGTGCTTTGATGCCTTCAATCTGTATATTTATCTATCCATCTATCTATCCATCTATCTATCTATCTATCTAGCTATCTAGCTATCTATTTAGCTATCTATCTATCTAGCTATCTATCTATATATGTTACATAATTGATTATTGTTTTTGCCTATTGACCCACCAAGTAATAAAGCGCAACTCAGAGACAATCAATCAAATTCAATTTATAGCATGATGTCAATTAATAAAATGAAGTAAAAATAAAAAGCAGAAAACAGTAAAAGAAATATATATCTAAACAGCAATAACAACATCAACTGAATAAATACTAAAATGCGGCAATTAATGTAATGTATGATAAACGAAATGAAATGAGTGGAGAAAGTTATTTCGAGTACATGCGAGAAAGGTTTGGTTTCATCCCTTAAGAATGGATGTATAGAGAAAGTGACCTTTTTTTCAGTTTCTTCCAAGTGAGCGAGCAATGATTGAATTTATTCCCCCCCTCCCACAACCGCCATCGAACCGCCAAACAGTAATACGTATACAATGCATGCATGGGTTTTGTATATGGCAAAGTGTCTTGAAAATGCTTTTGTGCGTAAAAATTAATGTAAACATGAAGCAATACACGCACATATGTACATAGAGTATATACATACATACATACATACATACATACATACATACATACATATAAAAATGCACCCTGATGGCCGAGCAATAATGTAATAGGGATAGTGTGTATGGCAAGGGTTGGGTCAGACATAATGGCGTCTGCTGAATGATTTCTTTTTTGTCTTTTTTTTTTTTTTTTCGAAATAACACAAAAAAATTATTTCCTGCCATTGAATGAATTATTCATACACTCTGTCGTCTTGTCTGTTCGTTTCTCTTTCATAAATACACGCTCTCGAATGCAATCAAATTTTGAATTAAGAAAAAATAAAAACGAAAAAAATTTTCAAAATCATTTACTTAAATGTTAATACAAATTATTACACACACACACACACACACACACAGGATAATTATTTCTTTTCATGTTTCTGATCTTTATTAACTAAGGTTGCAGCTGTTTATGTATTCGCTGCCTTATTAAAGTTTGCCCGAATGAAGTTTTCTCAAGTATCGCGGGCTAGAGTGTGTAGTAAATGAACTTAACACAAAAATACTTTTTATTTGTTGTTGTTTTTGTTAGTAATGTTTCAATTTTACACCCTTGTAATTACGATACTTTATGCGAGCCGTATATTTAATGTTTTTTTCTTTCCTTTTTTTTATTTATTTATTTATTTTTTTTTTATCTCTACATTCGTTTGTCTGTCTGCTTGAGGTATTTTGTGTGCCATGCCATGACAAAAATGCATTCGTTTATGTGCGTATCGTTGTGTATGTATACTTTTAATTTAACGCCGCTTACATTACACGAAACCGCACATAGTGTCTATGGTGTTGAAAACAATGATAATACTGGCGCCGCCAACATTTCCGTTTGATTATAACAATTTTCATTTCATCGCATCAATTTTCAAAGCTTGATATCAAATAAATTAAGAGCAAAATCAATAAAGCCAACTGAGAGAGTGCGAAAAAAGATTTCAAATGTAAACACGAAAAATGTTAAAAACAAAAAATTTTTTGATCACGAGTCGAGTCATTCAATTACTCGGCTTTTCGTTCGCTGCATATATATTTTTTTTTTTAATAATTTATTAAAATTTTTTTGTGAAATTTTTCCAATTACTAGTTAGTAGCGTTTAGTTTAGTTAATTAATAACACTAAAAAAAAAAAAAAAAAAATTAAAAAAAAATTAAAAAAATATCTACTCACCGTTATTGTATTTACAGTTCTTGTGCTAATTTTTTATCTGTAAGGAATAATGAAATAACGTAATTTGTTAAACTTTTTGTTTTGTTTTGTTTTTTTCTTTATATATACATTATTTAAACACATAAATAATAAATCGATTTCTATTGTTTGAGAGGAATTTCCGGTTTAAGCGATGATGACTTTTTAACATTAAAAACTCATTACGCTTGAACGTGGGGAAGTGAGCGAATCAAGAGAAAAGGGACGGAAAAAGTAATAAAATTCGAATTTGAAAATTCGCTTAATTTGTACTTGAATTGAGAAAACAAAGTTCGGTTCATATTATCGAAAGTAAAATACTAAGATTGAGCGAAATCTTTGCTAGTTTTCGCAAGCGGGTAAAGCGAATTTTCGTTTTTAGTCTCTCGTCGTCGTCGTCGTCGTCGTCTAAGAGCGTATACGCGAAGACCTTTTTAGTATTTTATCTCAATTGTAGCGACCATGACTGTTTTAAGCATTAAAGGGAACGACAAAAAGACAGAGGGACAGAGGTTTACATCGAAAGGGAAACTTTTGTGTTGGGAAGGTGAGTCATTTGAAATTTCGTACCGCTAACTATCAACTAACATGCACACCAAGTTATCGAAACAACGATACTTGAAAGGTAAAAAATATCGAAGCTTTTCAAAGATATTCGCTCTACACATCCGCGGATTTGTTGTTCGGAAATGCATGAACAAGATCATGATCATCATCAAATTAATCAAAATTCTCCTGAAACCCCTTGTTCAGCTCTCTGAGTACTTAGGTAAGCGAAATTCTCACACATGAAATTTCGAGAACGCAAGAGCAATTGTCGAATACACTCTTCAACCACGGCGACCAACAGTTTGATATTGTTGGGGTCAGCAATTAGGATTACGATTAGGATTAGGATTAGGATTAGATATCGCGTCCTGAATTTTTGCTGGAATTGAATTAGAGTTTATGTGGTGCATGTAAGAAACGTTTATTTTCATCAGGGCGGTGTCATTTGTGAAGCAGCGCTTCTGTTCTGTGACCGATTTAAAATTATAGTCTTTGCAAGACTGTTTAGTGCGTTCCCCTCGACCGTTAGGTTTTTTTTTTTTGGCTCTTTTTATTATTTATTTATTTACTTTTTTTTTTTTTGATTGATAGGAATGTTCTCTATGGTGGTTAAGAAGAATTTGGAAAGATAGGAAACGAGGAAGAAGAAGAGCAGTATTCATGTACATTCGATCTGAAAGCAGAAATATTTGGTATCGTAGGAAAGAATTGCCTCCGTTCGTCTGCTTAACATCATTCCCGTCATTCTAGTACCCAGTGCTTACAGAAACATATCTGTCATATCCATGTGACATTAAGTGAAATAATGTTGGTTGTGTCAAATCCCCGATGGTATTAAATTATTAACGGAAAGTCCATGTATAGGTTCCCCCTTCGAGATTAGAGCACCTGACTCCTCACTTCTGTGGCATAAAGCTCACGAACTCGCTTTCATGCATCTAATGAAGCATCTAATGCTTATTTGTATTACGTAATGATTTAGTAAATTTAAGGATTTGCTTAAATTTAAATAAATTTTGCGGTTCCGTGCTCATTCTCTCATTTCGTATCTGATCCTTTTAACATAACAGAAGCATTGTTAATATCAAAAACAGTGTTACACGCTATAAATCGTTATAAAATCGTTATTATGTGATTGTATTGTAAGGTGAAAACCTGTCGTATAGTCTTTAGACTAACATTTATGAAAACTCAAATCATCAAATGTGCGGTTTTCGTAACAATATTATGCAACTTTGTTTATAGTAAATGCATTTATGGTTTTTTGATTCTGCGCTCATATAAGCGAATTAATTAATTTGCTTAACAATTATTGTTTATTAAATGACGTGCGTAATAACTGACCATTTTCTTAACTGTATCGGTTAACTGTAAATGTAAAACTGTTGTTGTTTTCTTGTAAAAAGTAAACAAATTTATGAAATATTTGTTTATATTAAATAATATGAACACTTAAATATGTCTGAGAGTTTTTTTCTTCTTTTTTTGAGACCTCTTAGAGACCCCATTTTCAAATGGAGAGCAAAAAGTTTATTCGTTTGATGCAAAACTCTTTTGAATTAATTTACATCTTTTACACATTCCTTTAAAGATCGTATGCTACCGGGGAGTAGCGAAAGAAACAATCATTGACATTAAATGCATTGGATTGCGGAAAAGTGGAGAGGCGGCGAAGTGACGGGACATATTTATCTGATATTTGTTGCCGTTCTTCGTATACCATGGAGAAGTTGATTAAAGAACGCCACACTCGAGTGACGAATATGTTGCGCTTCATTATTCCGTGTCCGCTTTACGTTTTCAAGCAATTGCATAATAATAGGCTCTTGCTTATTCATCGCGCTACTACTGTCCGATGCATTTTTCGAAATCTGTTACTTAGAACGTAATAAGGCCGAGTATGATTTGCTTGTTTTCCTTTCTTTTTTCTTTTGCTTTGTTTTGTTTTATTTTAATTTTCTAAAATTTGTTAAAAATTTTCTTTTTCTTGAACTTTATACTTTGAACCATTTAAGAGTACAACAACACTTGCAATGATTTAAAAGTAAATGTTCTCAGCTATTGCCAATTAATTGTTTATTTTATGCCAATTAATTTCCTTTTGTTTATATACTTATATACATATATACATATATATATATATATATATATATATATATATAATTTCATTCATGTAACACATTAGATAACAGGCGCTTCACGCCTCTTTGTCTTCATCACCACCCATTATCAAACACCCACTGCACTTTGTAATTATACATACATACATACATGCATACATGCATACATGCATACATATATATGCAAAATGAGCAAAAAAAAAAAAAAAACAAAATCTATTTCATTTAATTCCCATTCATTATCCGTTGAAATGAGTTGTGAATGAACAGAAAGATAGACAGACATATACATGCACACACAAATAACTAACTGACAAGCGCCACTTCACTTAGTAGAGCAGCAAGAGTTTTATTTAATGCAAAGTAATGGTGGCACACAAATACTGCCAGAATAAGGCACATAAGTGTGCCAAACAAATTATTTAAATAATAAAAAAACTACACACAAAAAAAAAAAAGAAAACAAAAAGGAAATAGTGACCAAAATACATATATACACATACATATGTGTCTAAGCAACGCAACGCACAAAGCTGACAATTGACTCAATAGCACAGTAAATATTAAATGAGGTTTGTACCGAATTGACATTCTGTGTGTACAGAATAGTTAAAGTTGTACATGCTTGCTATGCATGCCATGCCGTTATGCCGCTATACCGTATTAACTGCGTGCGCCTGCTTCCCTATGCATACAGAGGAAATTTTTATTACATAAATATATATGCATTTATGCATATGTATTTATATTTGACTACAATCTTGTAAGCTCTCTGGGTATAATGCCTCAGAGAGATGATAATAAGAACAACAACAACAGCAACAACAACAACAACCAGAGTCTAGTAACAGCAACAGTAATTGCTGTGCTGCCTCTTTTATTGTCTGCTGTGCTTTTAAAGAAAAATTCAAATGGTATTCATGTTGGCAATCATTCAAAAAGGTGACCCGAAGGGCTATAAATTCCTTTTCAATTTTTCATGTGCCCCTTCACCGAACACATCAGTAAGTGTTCAACTTTGTAAAAAGATAAGAACAGAATATACAATACATATATACATTTTGAAAAGTTTTTCAAAAAAAAATTTTTTCTTTTTTTTTTTTCAAAAAAGGAAAGAGAAATTTCGAGTATTTCTCGAGTATACAACCACAATGAAAAATAGTGAAAAGGACGAATTTTTTTTTACATTTTATCGCTCTTCAGTTATTAAACTAAATGCAAGTTTCGATGGCGCATTTTAATTGTTATATGCAGAGTTGTATTTTTTTTAAGGCATTTCCTATTTAGTTACATCAGTATACATATATTCATATATAAATATATATATAATAATATACATATATAGATATGCAAATGCATACTTATAGTTATAGTTATAGTGCGCACTACAGATATTGTATTAGACGTAGAACGAATATATATAATACAATATATTTTATGACAAAAGTTTGCTTTTCGCTTTTTTTTTTTTTTTTTTTTTTTACAAAAAAAAAATTATTCCGAGAATGTTTTTTATGTGCTTTTTAATAGCTTTTGCATTCATATGAATACACACAATAGTAACGTACGCGTACAAATGCATATATATGTAAACATAAAATATAATTTTGTTAATGCAACAAAATTGCAAAAATTATTCTTTTAAATGTCTGACATGCATTGCTACCCGTTCTCCTGTCCTCCTATTCGCATGCAACAATGTAAACGTGTAATAAAATGCAAATAATGGAAAAAAGAAAAAAAAATAAATAAATAAATAAAGAGAAAAAAATTAAAAATAATAATAAAAATAAAAAAGTTAATACATACATTGTTCAATTCAGGGGTACAACTATAAATATGTATACGCGAATCCAGTTATTACATGAGTACACACAAAATCCCAGCTCTTCCCTTCTACCCATTCATTGTTTGTTAATCAAGATCGAATCACTAAGTTAATATAACGGTTCTATAATATCTATATAATTATTTAATAAATTCCTCAATTATATACAATATTAAATTTTTATTCTCAAAAGCACAATTTTTTTTGCTTAATGAAAAAAAAAAACAAACAATTTTATTTTTTTTTCAAAAATGGAAAAAAAAAAAAAAAAAAATAAACAAAAAAAAAACACCTACAAATTCGCATTACTTGCAATTGTAAATAAAATGATTTACAAACAAGGAAGAAAACAGTGCCCCGTCACTGGCGATAATAACCATAAAATGTGAACATAAATTGACCTTAAGCGACGAAATTATTTGTAAAAAGTTAATAAAACTTTCAATTATGAAATATATGCAGTAATTCGCACACACACACACACACACACACACACACACAAGAAAGAAGAAGAAAAAATATCGTATTACTTCCCCCACAATTGGAAGACTTTCAAGACTTTACGTCGAGTAACTTTGACAACACAAATCTTATCAAATACCGCACTGTAAAGCGTATGAAAGGCGCAAAGTCTACAGATAATCAAAGAAAAAAAAAATATACAAATCATTATGATATTTATTGACATTAAAGAAATTTTAATTTTACAAAAATTCGCTATATATTAAAAAACCAACATCAACATCCACAGAGAGAGGTTAACATTAATTCGCAGGCTTATGACAACATTTGTAATGTTTGTGGCGAGGATGCGTTATCAAGGTTCCAAGAATTCAAATGATTAGCTTCCTTCAGCCCCGGAAGCCGATGTAAAAAAATGCGACAAGCTTTTGTTAACTAATCGATGAAATTCTTCAAAATCTTACAGAAGACCAGCCCATTGCGTCTGACCATCAACATCACGGAATTAAACGTTGACCAAAAACAATGGATCAACCATTTTCCATCAAGGTGAACACAAAAAGGATTTCGGTATTCGAGTAGCTTATGGAAAAACTTGAAATCGATCTGTGAATCATCATTTTTTAACGGACTGATAACGGGCGACGAAGCCGCACACATGAGTCGCATGTGTTAAAATATCTCGCAGTCTAAGATGGACGAAACCGCACGGACGTGATGCCAAAGCTCGCATTGATTGCTTGATTGCTTGTGGTGAAAAGAGAAGGGAATCGTGAATTATGATCTGCATCAACTCAGTCAAATTCGATTGCGGCCGTTCTCTTCGTATGCGAACAACTAAACGCAAACATAGGCATAGTCGTTCCATTCATCATCTTTCATGACTCATGGGCAAAAAGCTGATCAAGCCTTGACTGGAGAAATCTAATCCATCGACTGTACTACCATTTGATTTGCTTTTTGCCGAATCCTTTTCACGGTGCAAAAATGAGAAATTTTTTTCTCGAAAATTCTTTACTGAGGGCGTAACGATTTTTACCAGAAAAATGGTTAAAAAGTTAAAAAGGATCGATCAAAACGCCGCCCATTAATTGGCTCAACAAAGTTCAAGTCAGCAAAACGAAAACGTATTCGCATTTTGATGAGCAAATATAACGAACGTTTTCCTTGACACTATATACACATACGCATTCACGTACACACGTTCTTGAACAAAAGACATAAAAACATACAAAATATATCGAAATCATTAAATATTATATATATATATAAGTGCTTATAAATAAATATATATTGCCTTTAAAGTTGACAGAAATCATAATATTTTTAGTATTTTTAGAAGACAAGATGACAATTAGTGCAACATTATTATTAAACGATCCCGTGAAGGATATGCAAACTTTGTTGCTTTGTGCATATGCGATTGCCGATATGTAATAATCCGAGGCTTCAGAGAGTCCAAAGTTTTTGGTCGTACCGTCTCGCTGTTATATGGTAAGCAGAGAGTTTTTCGATTTGATCAGTCAATAGACATGTCTATAGTGTAATATAGTGTGATGGTGTGTACCAATTTCGAATCTTCATTTCATTCTCTTCGAGTGTAACTGGAATTCAAACGGTGCAGTGATTGTTTAAATGCTCGGCATCAGTTTACTTGTGCGTGACGTAAGGAGTAAAATGTTCATGAAATTATGATTAGTATACACACGCATACCTGCATAGGTTTAAGATCGAGCAAGATTCATTTTGTAGGCGGAAATCGGACAGTTTCCATTCGTCCGACAACCTCGTGACAGATATGCTGGATGAAGGGAGGCTTTTAAGTACCGTAAGTACCCTATGAAGACCATACCTAAGCTGTCGTGTCACAGAGTAGGGGATAAAAGTGTAGGTGGTTTTTAGCGGGTTAGAGTTTCGCGACGGTGGGCGAGATTGGTCACCTTTCGATGGTTTTTCACCTCAAAACAAAAGCACCCACACACATTACTTCTATTTTATGTAATTATATGATAGTGTTGTATAGAAGCAGCCTTTAGGACAATTTCGTTTTCGTTTTTTTCGCATTTCAGTTCAAGAGAGTCAGTCAGAGGAAGAAAGAAGAAAGAAATTTTTATGATCACAATCAAAATGTCAACAATCAAATATGGCCAAAGCGATTAATTTATTCGCGCTTAAGATGAACTGAGTACAGTGAATGTGATACAATCACAGTCAACATTGACTCGTATTTCTTTTTTTTTTATATATATAAATAAATATGGAAATGTATATAAGCCATGTCATTGTACCGTTGTAATCTTCGCAAAAGAAAACGCAACTGCCTAAAGTAAATAAATTATTACGAAAATCACAAATTTGATAAGGCGTGAAAGAGTCTGCATGAAAGCTACCCGTCTTCCCATGAACCGTAAGTCTTCAAATGTAAAAATCGAATACAGATGCGTAACACTTGACCAGCCGGTGCAGCCGGCGATTCACAATTCGCACTGTATATTTGTTGAACCGGTAAAAGGGATTAGCGTAAATATGTCAGAATGAAATTTGGTAGTGGGTTTTGGCTTTTGAAAGGCGAGATACGGAGTTAAGCAGAGGTACCTGCCGAAGACAAAGTCAATCAAACCAAAAGAGTTGTGAATCGTGACATTCGAACGAATAATAGCTAGGTATATATAGAGCATTAAAACATCGCAAACGCAAGGTCTCGTAAATAATTAATTTGTACTTAAGTCTTCTAAAAAGTCTTCTGCAAATAAAACCAAATCTGTGTTATATGAGCTTAAAATTCGAGAGATTCGAATAGAAACGTGACTAGGAGCGTTGCTAGGAGCATTTTACCTTACCATAGATAATACTAATGGGTAGACATTCCGGAGTCTATTTACTTGTCTGAAAGTTGCTTTCAATTGGCGTAGATTCACTTTGAACCAAACATTTTGCCTCGAACTGTTAGCACATCTTGCTTTCCCGTTAAGAAAAAAGCCGAAATATTACTTCATGGAAAAAAGAGCATAGATGATGCCATAAGCCAAAGGCTGAAATATAACTAATTTTTGGTTTTTTATTTTTATTATACATTAAATTATGCAATTATTTGTGGCATTGGATTCGTAATTAAATAAATTAAAAAATTCAATTCAATTATAAAATGCATTTTCCTACCCACCCGCGTATTTAATAAATTATTGCTAAATGATTATTTAAAACAGGAAGCATTAAAAATTATTATTATTATTATTATTTTTATTATATGATTTATGCTTACGAAATTTAAGAGCACCTCTCGAATAAGAAGAATAACAAGATACTTTTGTCCAAGTAATTTTTGCACTTAGTGCGCTAATAGAATTCAGAATAAAAGTTATCTCTGCATGAGTTAGTATAAGAATGCATATGCGTGCCGACTATTCTCGTTGAATAGTCAGTCGCCCTTAGCCGCAGTCACAAATAACTTTCACACTTTAAAATTCAACGACTAGGATCTCTTCCCATTCCAGTTATTATAAGATAACCAGATTTTTGATCGGATCGTATAGTCGGATGTACAGTCTGACATTCCCTTTTTCATTCACGTTTTCTTTGCAAGTATGGTGGATGGACTCGGCTCTTTTTTTTATTGTTGTTTTTTTGCCAAACTTTTCACGAAACATGGTATCAGGCAATTAATTATTCGTCCTTTCCCTATAATAATGGATTCTTGGAAGCAACACAAAATTTCCCTATTTTTTTTGTCGATTTTCTTTTGAAATATCAAATGTCATAAATTTCATTTCTGTAAAAGCTGCGTGCTATGCTACCCTTTAAATATCATTAGCGGCCTTTAATTTTTCCATCTTCTCTTCTCACTCCTCCTTTTTCACATTTTTCTGTTTTGATAATTTGAAAATAATTACACAACTTACATTTGTAACATGTATGTATGTGTGTGTGTGTGTGTGTGTGTGTGTGAGCTTATGCAAATATTTACGAACATACGTAAATTCGTATTTGTTAAAAACTTAATGACTTCACTTAACATTAATCATACTGGCGGTCAGTTGATGATAGGATGATTTTACAAACGATAATTAAATTTGAACGAAACAGAAAAAGAAGAGGATGAAGATGAAGAATTGAAAAATTGAAAAAAAAAACAACCTCATAAACTAAAACGCATATATATATATATATATATATTTATGTATATATACACTCATATATATTGAAGAGTGAAAAGTTTAACGAAACGTAACGAACAATTTGCTCCAATTCACACAATATGTTAATTAAAATGCAGTACAAAAAAACTATCAACAACAACAATAACAACAACAATGGGTCAAAAAATATATAGACAATGTATCCCACCGTGACTGTATACTAATCTTAATTAAGTTATAATCAAAAGAAAAACGAATGATAAATGCAGGTAAATAGCAGAGAAATCTTTCTTAAAAAGTATTTTTCATAAATGCTAATAATAAGGGATCCCTTGCTTTCTTACCCTTTCTAACCCCCGTAATGGGTATAAGTGTATAGCGTATATCTTCTACTCAGCGATGATATACAACAAGGAGCCCATAGAGTAATCAGTTAGTTGATTTATTCGCTTACTTAAATTAGATATTGTCGGTCCTCTATCTGCTCGTCCGCCTATTCGTCTGATGACTGCTTTTTTGACATGTCCTCCTCTTTGTGGTTCGTCCGTACGTCTTAGGTCTGTTAACTTGAGTCATAATTGTGTCTATGCCATGTCTTCGATCTATTGGTCTATCCATCAAATTAAGCTTAAATTAGTAATAAATTTTAACGTTAATTCTAATCTTTCTATTCTTCCTCGCTTGCCGAAAATAATCCTTCAAAAAAAAAAAAGTCGTACCAATAACTGAAAAATTGCTGCAAGTAAGAAATTTTTCTTGCAAATATTGCAAGAATGATCTAAATGATCTCGACTGATGAACTAATCAATTAACTAAACACTTAGCAATTTCCGCTCAAGTCGTGTTAGTCAAGATTCACACTACAACGGATATTATATTTTTCCTCTTCTTCGTCTTCTTCGACTATGTACATATATATTTTTTTAAATTTCTTCAAAGCAAGCATTAGAAAAGAGAAAGTAATAAGAAAGGAAACAAAATTTAATATGTGGTTTTAATGTTAAGAGTCGTGAGTGTGTTTGTATGCAAGTACAAATTACTTGCTATATAAATATAGGTACATATATATATATATATATATATATATATATATATATATATATATATATATATATAATAAGGGAGACAACAAAAAGGTGATGTGCACAACCATCAACTTAAAAGAGACTGTAATTTGTTTCTATTGTGCATGAAGAAGATAAACATGCTATACTTGCATTTCTTTACACATATTCTCTCTAAGCTGGGATTTCGAATTTAATTGTTATCAAAAATGCAAACTGAATACGTTGCTCTTGCTATTATAAGCCTTTGCTTTGTTCTTTCTTTTTTTTTTTTCCCATGTTAGAACAATTAATTTTAATTACTTGGTTTTGTATTCTTACGATAATCCGTATATTCGTAGATGCAATTGTAGATTTTTATAGCAATTAGTTTATTCGAAACAGTTTTCTAAAGATGACAAGAATACTGAGTTGGTCATTTTGAATGAGTATGAATACATAGTATTCAGGGAATGGAAATT
>CCAG010000580.1:0-10197 GCA_001077435.1 Glossina morsitans morsitans | reverse complement strand
TATACAATCACACTTATGAGCACAAAGCTGTGTGTGTACTTAAGTCGTCTCTTAAATAATACATTCACTTTTACTTTTGTTTTTCTTCCTTTTTTTTTTCTCTTCTTTTTGTTTGCTAGCTTATAGACAAAGTCATCATTACTTCAGTAAAACGATTTAAATACTTTCCCTTCAAAATTTCGTGTAAGTCCCCACAAGACACTTCGACTAGTTTCGCTTTCTTAAGAAGAAAACAGCCGAGGTAGTAACGTATAAAGTTTATAAAATTTTTCATGAATTTCATATTAAAATAATTGAGCGTAAACAACTGTTGCACACGAAAAGGTAAGCGCATTACTCCAACAACTAGCACTCAGGAATTGAAGGTGTAGTCGCTTCGTCATTCTGCTTGCGATGGTTAAAAATAGCGAAAATACTCTTATATAGGGCCCCATCGACAAGGCATGTTGTTTCACCCAATCTTGCATGCTGTGTCTTCTTGAAGAAGCTTACCGTTGATGCTACTGCAACAATTGGAATGAAAACGTGATATATATATATATATATATATATATATATAGCTTCTAAGGGCTGCTTTCAATATGTTTAATTGAACTTTCAACTGACCAACAGACGGATTGTTTAGTAGGCACTCTTCACCAGGACTAGAACTCATCAGACCCGTTTTTCAGGACCTAATTATCAATGCTTTATTCCCTCAATTGAGCCAGTCCAAAGCCAGTCTTCGTTATTTGCGCTCTTGGCTGGGATCCAACGCGCTGCTTGCCACCGTATGAATATGGAAAGGCGCAGTTTACTTTTGTGTGTGTTCTGCTCAACGGATGGATAAACACTCCGGCCTTATTAGCTGGAACTGACATTCGTGTACCCCGCCACCAACTCAATTATGTGCTATTCAAGCTCTTTCGAATCTATATCGTAATTGGAGAACACAGTCGAACCAAAGTTTGCCAAACTTTGCTGATTACAAGTGAAAGGTGGTTTGGTAAACGCAATGCAGTTCATAGCCTTTCTCCTACGTTCTGCATACGTAGGTATGGTACCTCATATTTGCACATAATAGTCATAGGTCTTCCTTACATTCTTCACATCCCCTTTAGACAATAGTCTAACCCCCATCTACATCATAATCAGCATAGGAAAAAAGGTGAAAATAGTTGTTGTTCTTTTGTACACCTTAACTTACTTGATTATCTAAGTGTAATAAATCAATAAATAGGTCGATAAATAAGTGGACATCAATTATTTCCGCTTCAATAATCTGTACTTTGCTTAGATTATTTTATTGGACTTTTTACATGAGGCGATTGTTTTTTTTTATCTGTTGTGAATGGGGCACAAGATTGTTTTAACAAGCGTGCAGACAAAAGCATAGAATGCAGTATTGAAAGGAGAGCTAATTGCTCACCACATTTTTGTAATATATCTGTAGACTCATAATCGCTCTATCTATCTTTTATTTTTATAATAAATGCTTTTTCACACAAAAAAAAAAACCTCACAATTTGTCTGATTTCATTTTGCGAAGCACACGGTTGTGTTTATCAGCTGTTTTGGTAGTTAGTAGGTAACTGGCAGGCATTCTTCCAATTAAACAGCCGTAAGATGATTACTCACTGATCAACGCGCAAGTGATTAGCTCAGATTATTTAATGGTTGCAAAAGGACGCTTCACACATATTCTCAGACTATCTTAGCATATCTCAAGCAAAATTCTAAAATAATTTGTTTGTTTTCTACTGTTTTCTACTGATGGTACTTTAAGAGTCGGCTTGAAAACGGAATGCAAACTAAAATGTTTATCTCGAATAATTCGGGATAGAATTCAATCCACCCCCTCTCCCACTGTACTGTTTTATAAATGCTATAATGCCGAGGCTACCTCGACTTAGGAGTTGACGTACGAAATAGAATGCCGACACATAGTCGATATAGGAGTCTGTTTTCTACAGATGGTACTTAAGAGTCGGCTTGAAAACGAAATGAAAGCTAAATAATTATCCCGAATAATAGAAAATCGGTATAGAGATCCAATCGTACAAACTTTTGTTTATAAGCTTAAGCGGAAATAAGCATTTATTTGTAAACAAAAAAAAAGATTGATTTCGTTTCTTTGATATGCAAACACGATTGCAATTTTTTTATTACGCAACAATAAACATGAAAAATGAAAACGTTATTGTCGTTAGCGAAATGAGGATGACAAGAGTACTATGCCGGTGACAGAAAGTTCACACTTTAAGAGTAATGTAACGTGCATGTAACATAATTTATTGATAAAAGTGAAAACTAATTCAAGTCAAGGCCGAGTTCAGTTATTTAATAACAATAAAATTTCATTTGAAATTCCAAACACACATCTACATTATTCAGAAAAAAACCATATACACACAATTTTTTATTAAGAAAAGAAAACCTTTGAAATTGTTATAACAACAACATAAATAAATGCATAGTTGACAATAACCCTAATCACGTGCCACACACAACTGTCAAAGCTCATACACACAAACAGAAGCACGTAAATTTTATGTCACAATTTGAAAAATGCTTAGAGAGCTCGGCAAGAAAAAAAAAGAAAAAAACATTTCAAACAAATGCCATCATATCTGTGTCTACGAACACATACATAAGTTACGTTAAGCTTGTATTATATATAAGAAAAAATAAATAAATAAATAAAGCTTAATATCTTCCTTCTCCTCCTCTTTTGTTTTATAACAATTGTACTATTGACACTTTGCCAACTCCGATACTTATGTGCATGATTTCGGTTACATACTCTTTTTTGTTGTTGTTGTTTGTTTTTTTTTTTTCTTTTTTGTATTTAACGTATTGTATGATTGTCAAGTGATATTTTGTTGGCTTTATGCTCTACTAAACTACAAAACAGTCTTCATATATTTCTATTGCATGACAAAAACGTGTGCGTTTTGATTTTTTCCTCGATCTACAGAAACAAAATTGTTATCAAAAAAAAAGGAAAAAACAAAAAATCGTGCAATTTTGTTGATATGCTGCGGTTTCTTTTCCTTTCGCTTAAATGCTGCCGAAATGTTTGCATGCTTGTTGGCAATTTCCGGTTACCGTTTAGATTGTTTAAAATTCATACACAATTTTTTTTCTTTTTTTTTTTTTAATTATTTTATTTACATTTTCAGAATATTTCTCATCAAACAACAAACGATGCTTACATGGTGTTGTAATCAAAAAAACAAAAATAATCTGAACTCTTGTTTTTTCTATTTAACATTAATTAAAATGCTTTTAGTCGCGCTCGAACAATTAAAAACATTTAGAAGGACTTCATCTTAAGCCTAAAGCCTCAAAGTTTCGGTTCGCAGGCTGAGGGGGTTACACTACTGCAAGTTAGTCAGAAAATCTATTTATTTTTTTTTATTCGCTTTAATGGATCGCAACTGCCCACTGTGAGCAACTGGTGATAAGTTGAAGCGTAGTGTTTCATCTGTTCATTTTTAGACTCTCTAAAACAGTAACATATGATGTCTTTGTTCATTTACGACCTTATCAAGATGATCTTCGAGGTTGAGAGAAATTCGAAAGCCTTCTTCTGCTTCTGTCAAGAAATTGAAAGTTTGGGTGGAAACTTTTAGAGCCGGTTATGAATTCATCTATATAACTATAGATTTTGAATTGTACTTCAGTTATACTTAAAGAATTATTTATATATATACTTAACAAACTAAGCTAAACTAACTTAAGTCTAAGAATTTTAACTAAATTCTTAATAGTAGTAATTGACAACGTGTTGTTATAGTCAAAGATATGCGGAAATTTTGGTCCGAATATATGTTAAACATAATACCTAATGTGTAATGTGTGCAAAGAACAATTAATCTCAAAAAGAAAAAGTGCTTCTATTTAAAAAAAAAAAAAGTGCGCTTTGTACCCGCTTCTCTGAACATATTAATTAAATTAACATGATATGGTTATTAACCGATAGAAAAGCTTGCGATTTGTATCGACATGATTCGGATATAAAGTTTTGCTGAACAAAGGCGATAAACAAGTAAGATTCGCAATGAAGTCGATACAAGTTTCCAAATCGATTAAAATATCAATTTTCTGCTTTGCGTCAGAATATGAATAATTTCTACTCTAAATCAATGCAGGTTTCAAACTAGTTTCAGTTTTTACATTACATTAACATGATCTAATTACAGCATTGTGTGATTTTGACAGATGGATATATGATTACAGAGATCCAATATCGTACCACAAAGTAATTATCGTAATCTTTATTTCATTTCTTTGTTTCTTAATTTTATAAATCTTTCCTTTTTTTTCTTTTTTTGTGATTTGCATATTAACAATTTACTTGGAAACTATAGGAAAAAAAAAAAAAGAAAAAACTGCAATCAGTTTGACTTGCAATTCTTTTACTTAATGATACTTACTGCCCGAGCACAAGATTTGCAAAATTTTAACAAGTTGCTCGCGCAATAAATATATAGAAGGTTTATGCAAAACTTTATATTGCACACAGATTGCACGCTGAAAACAGTTTCAGTGCACAATTCTGATCAACTTGAAATCATTAAGATTACAAAAATCATTAGTTAATTTTTTTTCTTTTTTTTTTGATTTATGATAATTTTGCGAAATTATTGAATTTTATTTTATTCATTTATTCACTTATGCTTCTACGTATAGCAAATTTAGTTTGAGTTATGAAATTTTACAATGCTTTGTATGTTTCATTATTTTCTCGAGAAAATCGGTAGATTAGCCAAGGAAGGGATTTACTAAAAAGAAAACAATGCACTTTTGGTACGAAACAGAAAAAAACTTTGATATTTGGGGTACAAAGTGGACTTTTAGTTTTCAGCAACTCGATTCCCTGTCCGTTTGTTTGAGATATTGCTAGAATTAACTCAATCCGAACGTCAAAGGCACCTTTTTTCTTTATATACGGCGCACTGATGGTCAGAAAGGAGAGGCGAAGGAGATAGGAAGCGTCTAATGAATATGTTGCCCAATTGGTAAGCATTATGCCTTTATCGACTGAGCACTTACTACACAAATTACTGTCAAGTCCGTGGTCAAACCATATTGTGACTTGAACTAGCGAACAGACAATTAATGGTCACAACTCGGCTATGCGGCAGTCCAAAATTGTTCCCAATTTGCCGGTTACCGCATCAACGTATGAAAGCAAATCACTGCAGTCTTATCGTTGAATATGAATATGAGTATGAGACGAGTTGTACACTTTCTTAATTCATAGAGAATGCTTAGTCCATCTATCAGTTCGAAACACGTCTTGCACATTCCATAATGTAAACGTATTTTTATTTATCATAATATGTTCATGCTTTCGGAATTCTCACAAACTGGATAGGCTTATTAGTCTAAAGCTAGGAATAATCGAAGGGTTCAAGATCATTCACAGCAGGCATGGGCAAACATCGCCCCGATTATAATCGTATATAATTCAATTTGCTCGCACGTGGCAATGCTGCAAATCGATTGTATCTGCGTTCTCTACCGGCTCAGCTGTGCTACTATCAAATGTATGTTTTTTTGTGTTCATTAAGCGATTTAAAAAGAAGGAAAATTGTTGAAGAATGATGTATTTTTAAAAACAATTAGATCGCGTTGTGGCCCCGCGGTGATACGAAATTTTGATGAAAAAAGTTGCCCATCCCCGATTTAGGTGATGGATATTCGTTACCCAGCTCAAATACATATATAGTTGGCTTTTTATTTTTCTTGTTACACCTTGTTTTCTATTTATCCATTTATTTTTAATAATCATTTTTACACTGCATTTCAAAATGTAGAGAATTTTCGCATATGTCCAAAGCAAGTCATGAAATGTAGTTTGTTTTTATGCAAAGATTTTTGAGTTGGCGTATTTGTTAGGTTTCGCTGTGCCCCTATATCTGCAACTGAGGAGATTACGAATACCTCAATAACAGTAATTGACGTTTTACACATGAGCATTTGACAATTTCTATCGCATGAAACTTTACAAATGTTTGAAATGATTTATATATGTATTTTCAAGAAAGTTGTGAATGTGTACGAATGTGTAGCAGAGATAAGCTTGTTAAACAAATGTACAAAAAAAAATATACCAAATCGAAACTAAAAATTTTAAACTGATTATATATGTAATGGAGGCAACTAACTTAGCTACTGTCTTGTATTATGTAAGTGAGCGCGCCGCGATGATTTTTTAAATGATTGGTTTAATAAAATATCTCGCTCACAGATCGTTTACTTAAAAAATGTCATTGCATTTCTTCAACAGTACCGCGTACCGCGTACGTGAGGATATAGAATAGAACGAAAGAAAAATATCAAAACAGATTTTAAATTTATTTCTACTCCGTTTGTAGCATCTAAGCCCCGTCAGAAGCAAAACGTCTACTTATTAGCCCTGTCTAGTTAAATTACGACAAATATCCTTTCGGAGTATTTTTCAGCACATGTTAGTGCAATTAATAAATAAGATTTCCAACAACGGAGGGAGCTATAAATACACAATTCGTTTAATGTCAGACAGAAAAACTCATAGGGGGCGACCATTTGTCAAGTGGCACGGCGTTCAGCCCGAAAGAAGTACGAAAATAGGGACAGGCCACAGCCTGAGATGCATACAACCAATCGTTAGATGGCATGCCTTTGAATGAATATTCACTGTAGCTGGAGCCACACACCAGTCATAATCAAAGCTTTGCTCATTGCTATCAACTTCTTGCATGCGTTAGCTGATCTCGATCTAAAGACCTGTGTGAATACTTACTACAATCATTTAATTAATGGTTCGCTATAAATATATTTCCAATCAAAGAGCGAACAACCGCATAAATTATAAAAAAAGATTTTTACGATTGATATATATTTTCGTGAGAAAAATGTAATATACCTTTTAAACGTTAGACTTGGAGAAGTTAGCGTTAGAGAAGTTTGAAAACCGTAAAACTGTGAGTATTACGCAGACATCTTCTCCAAAACGACTCACTCTGAAAAAACTTGAAAATTTTTCGATATAAAAAAAATAAGCCTAGCTTTGACATAGACAGACATTGTTTCTCAAATTTGCTTCAGAGTCATAAATAATTGTGCGTAACATGCAAAACACGTTCTTTGCTTAAGTCTTTTGTTTTCATAACTAAAGCCTAGATTTCGATCTTGTTAATTTCAGGCATGTAAGCTTTTTCTCTTTTGACATTCTTTGAACATATTTAATGAGCTAGACAACGTTTTGATGAAATTTACATAAAATGGCAAGGTCATTGGCTTTTGCATTTCAACTAGCAAGGCCATAAAATATGGTTAAATGTTATATTTCAGACAAAAGAAACAAAAAATGAAGAGATTTATGTTAATATTCAAATTGAAATTTTTGCGAATAAATTATGAAAAATTAACTGAAACCAATTCTTAGTAAAATAAAATAAATTTTGTTTTACATGCTTATTATTATTTGTATATGCATTAAAATGGTCAGTAACGGTCTTGCTTTTGCTAATATTAACGTGCTGTATGCATAAAATAATGAGCTATTAATTATATATAAAGTCAACGGTGCCGTCAACAACAACTTCAACATCACCGTGAACATCATCACCGTTAGCACCTTCATCAATACCAGCAGCGCCGCAATTATTATGCATTCATAACAAAATAACTACAAACCACTTTAAAATATCTAAGTACATGTTTATTTTTAAACAAACGCCACTTGTTGTTGTTGATATATTAACGATTTGATAAAAATGCAAATAAGAAAAATTGTTTGCTGCCAGCGAACAACAACAACAACAACAACAACAACAAAATACCCATACCCATAACTAAAAAGAAGAAGACATTAAGCATCACGTCACTTCATGGCAATGGCCAAAAGAAAAACCTTTGAAAAAGGAGAAGACAAAAACATTCGCTTGTTGGAAAATTTAGCTGTTACCGCAGCTTTCGCTTACGGTTTTATTTTAATGTTTCCTGATTGTCTTGAGAGTATGGCTTTGTAAGGCTTTTCTTCTCGTTGCAACATAAGACATAAATATTAACAGAAGAGTGCAAGTTTTTACACCAATGAGCTCTGCTAAGCACACAGGCACACACATACACATCTAAACATACACAGAAACACACAGAAAGCAACGCAGGCAATAAAGTTATTATATGATAAAATGTTTATGTGTATACAGCCATACGTACATGTATAGACGTTTTGTGGTGTGGCATGGCAAAGACCTTGATTCAAGTTCAAACCAAGTGAAATGTAAAGATAGCTAGCTACACACAATATATACTTCACAACAAAACAGCACCAACGTCATTACCACAATTATAAAATTAAAAAAAAAAACAAGCAAAATGTGGATAAGAAAAAAAAAACTTATTGCGCAACATTTAATACTTATGGGTGTTTGAGACATAAGTGGATGAATGAATGAATGAATGAACGAATGAATTGCCCCTCTACGACTGTGAAATCATCGGTAAACTAATATCGCGGCTTTTATAAAAATAAATAAGATAAAAATCGAAATTTCATTTCAATAATATGTACACTTATTGCAATCGGTTATGACGCGTACTTATCTATCTAAATAAAATAATATTTTGATGAGCCTATAATCACTATCAATGAAGTCATTTTTATAGCTGCTATAATTTAATTATATGGCAATTAACGTTTAATAATATTATTAAAGCATTAAGCCATTGATTTGTTTTCAAGTAAAACTAAATAGCCAATAACTTTAATGCTGGGTTCAAGCTTAAGCTTAATGATGATTCGCAGTCGTAACAACTGAAGACAAATCTTTATCAATTTTACAAGATAGTAAATTTATATGAAAGATTGTGAAAGCCTAAAAAAGATGATTCGTGCAAGCAGAAAAAAATTACAGTGCGGAGTTTTTTTAAGGTTCCTTGCACACTGGCATGGCTGGGGTATCCGACTAACACTTTTCTATTTCTTGTTTACCGCTAACTAGTTATTGTCTACTTAATATAACAATTGCCGAGTTAATGTCACTTTTCAGAGGGAAGAGTGTTCGAATGAATCGCAATGGCCGTCATACACGGAGCTTCGAGTTGTAAACCTCGTCGCAGACAGGCCTCGATTGAGGTATTGCTGTAAGCAATAATCTTACCCTAGTATGATAGCAATCAACAAGCTCGTGATATGTAGGATGAATATTGAGAAACTTCTATGATTTCTGGATATTAGTAACCTTCAAACGGAATGTGCGAAAACTTCATAACATTCCACACATTAGTTTACAGTTGTACCAACAGTTGTTTTACCGGCACTACACACGAAATTCGGACTTTTCCGTTTCACGAACAGAAGTGGCTTGTACTTGTACTTGTAAGTGACAAGCTAATCAACGCAATTTCATTATATTTTGCCACATTCCAGTTAAAAGATGGTACTAACTCATCATCACAGCGATTCGTGAATAGCTATCCTTCTTCTTCTTATTGAAAGATGTATTACAATGTAAACGTAATGCTTATTTTCCTTTTGCTTTTGTGAACGACAACGGGTGATAGTGAGCTGTTCTCTTTAAATGCGCCATATAATAACCTGAACGCTTTGCCTTCATCTCTAAAATCGCTCTTAATCCTACAAAAGACCTAAAATAACAGAGTTTGAATATTTATTATGGAATCAAGCTACTTCACGAAGTTATATATTACATTCTCCCGATCCATAATTTCAAAATAAACCACTTTAGTTTTGAGTTTTTACTTGCACGAGAATGCAAAACTTCATCATTCATTTGTTAATATTTTTGATCCCGAAAAGTCGATATATGGGTAACTGTAAGGTGATGTATGTCGTGCCCCGCTGTAGCATTTTTACTTGTTTGTAAATGACATCCAGTGAAGTCGTCTTTTTTTCCCATTTATCAACATACAAAAATTCCATTTGATTATACGACCTTATCACAAAATATTAACGCGAATTATCGGGTTCCGTGCACGTTGTCTACGAGAATTGAACCTTTGTGTGTGTTTTGGCATCCCCAAGAGTAATCTACTTCCGGAGCAAGAGACATATGCTTAACGTATTTGGAAAGAGTTGTTCGAGTTTTTTAATTCAAGAATGGGTTAACCAGAAATGTTACGATGGAAGGCAATATGCGACAACACAAAAACTTATGAAATTGTGCTTCATAATCGAAAAGGGTAATAACGTATTTATTT
>CCAG010000569.1:0-39211 GCA_001077435.1 Glossina morsitans morsitans | reverse complement strand
TGATAGGACATCATGAGCACAGTTTCTTAAGGTCAGTGTGAAGGTGTTCAGTACCAAGTATTGAGTCAAAGGAGGGGGAGAGTTTAATGTCGTCTGCAAACATTAAAAGACGGGAACATTACATGTATTCCGAAAGGTGACTCACGTATAAAATATATAAGACCCGGCCAACACAACCGCGATGAGGAACACCAGAACTGATGACAAGTACTCTGGATTGACAGGAATTCAGCCGTTGGATGCGACCAGAGACATAGCTACTGAACCAGGCAATCCTACTGTTCGAAAAACCAAGGCGATTTAATGTATAGACTAATAACTTCTGATCAACTCTGTCGAAAACTTTGGAAAAGTCCTTGAAAATAACATCAGTTTGTTTATGGTTGGCAAATACCTTGCAACTTGGATTACAAGACTCCAAAGGATTAGTAGCAGTTGATCTTCCTTTTAAAAAACCGTGCTGACAGTACAATATAATTGACCCTAAAACCGGTGTAAACTTTCTTGCTACCAGTGATTCTAATAGTTTGGACAGTGCACTAAGTTTGACGATTCCTCTATAATTCTCAATAAGTTTTCGAGAACTAATTTTATAGGGGACTAAATTAAAATTACTCTTCCAAACCCATGGAAAGTAACCTTTTCTCAAAAAACATTAAAATTATGTGTAAGAAGAGAACATGGTAAGAAAAGAAAAGGGAATGTAACATCCAAGGTCATCATTAAGAACCCACGAAACATTGGGCAGATTAAAGTCACCTAGCACTATTAACTTATCACTTTGTTTGAGGCGAGAAGCAATATCTTTGATCAAAGCCAAGTGCTCAATTGCTGACGGTAAATTTTTAAGCAAAAAAGGTAAACTTTTAAGCAATCTTTCATAATAAAGTAAATTTTTAAGCAAAAAAAGTAAACTTTTAAGCAATCTTTTATAATAAAGTAAATTAAGCAAAAAAAGTAAACTTTTAAGCAATCTTTCAGAAGTAACAGCTGAAGATATGGAAAAGCAGCTTTACTATAATCTTATTAATTGTTTGTTTCTTTCAATTTATGGAAATGATGAAGTGAAAAGAGGCATATTATTGCAAATGTTTGGTGGTGTTGCTAAAACTACCCACGAAAGTAAGTAAAACATTTTAGTTTTGTTTTGTCTTGATTTCGATTCTTCTCCTTCCCTAGAAACTTCCCTTCGCGGCGATATAAACGTATGTTTAGTTGGCGATCCTAGCAAAGCTAAGTCTCGATTTCTTAAACAAGTTGCAAATTTTTCACCTCTATCTACACATCAGGTAAAGCTTCTTCTGCTGCTGGGGTAAGATCAATATTAGACGCAGGAGGAATGTTAGAGGATGTAATACATGCATTACAGGTATGCAGCTTTATTTTAACGCCAAAAATTCAACAGTTGTAGACACAGTAGGACTAAAGTATTAGGGCAAGAAATAATTAATCGCAATTAACGCTCCCCCAATTGTTTTGTGGAATCTGTCACACCTAAAAATCGCAAACTCCGAGCAACAACTAACCATTGGTTTTTTGCCTAATGAACTGACTGTTCAAAATCACCGGAGCGATATTGTTTTACCGGTTTACAAATTCTTTAATAAAAATGCCTGCCGAAGCAATAATTTTGAAGGAAGCAACATCTCTCTGAGGTGCGGAACTGAATTTAAAAACGCCACATGTTCGCTTATTACTTAAGTACTCCACAGTCGCTTCATTGGGGGACAGGGTGATAAGCGCGATATAAAAATAGAAGCCAAATCAGCGGCGGTTCCCTCTGAACTCTTTGATAACACTTAGACACACAGGTCTTCGTCTGTTTATTCATCTCCTCATTGGCCCCTATTAATGCTACAGAGGCAATAACAGGATCATGGGAACCATCCCGCTCAGCTAAAGGTGCCACGCCGATTAATGCATCCAGTGATAGTTACAGCGGTAGTTAGTGTTGAGCTGTTCACTGCCTTAGCATAGCTAACCGCCGGAGGACTAAGCGGTTAACCTCTTACCTTTGTGCATGGCCAAATCACGGGATAAATCCACACCATTGTCCGCCACGGCTGAATTGGGCGACGCCAAATCAACTATATCGACCGATAGCTGGTCATGGTCCGTACGCTATAGTGGGAGTTGAAGATTTTTTCGCTGTTCGAGGTGAAGTCTCAGCCTCCAGAAACTCACAAACGTCAAACATTTTATGGCATTGCTTAAATTTGACCATTGCCGCCCCTAACAACTTCCTCTCCTTAAAAAATCCTAATTTCGTTTAAACAACTGTCACAAGACTCTATTTTTTTTTTGTTTTTAAATTTTTTTTCTTTTCTGTTCACTTCTTTACTATCCTATCCTTTGTTTTTCTTTTTCATGGTCGGTCTGGTCCTTGGTCCGTTGGTCGATTCGATGTCCGTCGGTAATTGTCCACTGTCACCTACCGTCCCTCATGCGTGCTCCTTCCGCATACCCCGGACTACTCCTGTCCAGGCCATATGGAATTCGTTGTTAGCTCCAAATTTTCAAACGTTTTATTAGTGTATAATGAATAGGGTTAGTTCTGCTGATAATAACAAACCTTTCTCCTCCTCTGTTGGCATTAAGATATTATTATTGTTCCTTCCGCATACCCCTGACTACTACTGTCTAGGCTATATGGAATTTGTTGTTAACTTTCTCCTCCTCTGTTCGCATTCATATATTATTATTGTTCTTGTTTTTCTTTGCTTTGACTGAGCAATGAATCGTAGCTGTCATACAGTTTGATGGTGGATACCAAAAGAACGTCGCTTTTTTTTCACAATTTGTGACACAATTATGCGTTTATTTTAGTTTATGATTGCTCGTAATTACAAAGATAATTGCTATTCACACTTACATATTAATTTTGTTACATTTGATCATGATTTACACTTTTATTTCAATATTGTGGGATGTCTAATTTTATAAGCAATTATTACAGTTTGTGTTTATTTCGTTTACCTTTTTCATGAATAGTTAAACGATCATTTTTATATTTCGTTCAAATAAATCAGTCAACAAGATAGTTAAACATAGAAATTACTTAATTCTGATCGCTTTTTTAATATATTCTTTATGGGTTTCATTTTTTTTGTTTAATGCAATTTTATAGTACATTATTTTTAATTAAGCACGAATTTATTTATGGAGTTTATAAAATATTCTAGTAACAAAGATATAGTAATCTCTCTGCCTTATTCATGATCTGCTTCTATCCGCATTTGTTGTTGTCAAAAGTGGTTTTTCTCTTTGTTCCTTTGTTAGTTTCTTTACTTGTGGCCTTTTTTTTTCTTTTGTGAAAAAAAAGATTGTACGCCTTCTTTGCATCATTTAATACATCAAAAAAAAATGTTTTGGTTTTTTTTCCAATTTGTAATCCACTCAAACATATTAAACTCGACTTCTCATGTTGTGTTGCTGTAATCCTTTTTTTTTCTTTTCTTTTTACATCAGTTCGAATATCAGGAATGTTATCATTTACTTTCTGCTTTCGGTTGCACCATCCAAACCAGACTCTTTTATTTAAAACAACATAATCGAAAACATTAGTCTTTTTTTTTTTCCTCTTTTTAACTATAAATTTTTTTTAAGATCAACCAGAACCTTTCGGTTGCACCATCCAAACCAGACTGATCGCAAAACAAAAACCACCACCAAAAATTTTTCTCGCATGATTTTTTCTATTTTCTCGTTTTCTTTACATAGCTAGCGGATAGCCGCTATTTGCAAAGAACCGCAAAATCATACGATGTCCCATAACGGCATGCCGTTATTGAGACATTTTCGGTACAAACAGACCGACAGATCCCCTACCTTAAATTGTTCGCGGACGTTACACAACCTTTAGAAGTCAATACCTTTTTTTTACAGTGCGTTCAGGACCGACGTAGTCCGTTTGCTGCACCATCAAGCGCCATATCAGTGAGACCTGCGCACTCAGAATGACCATATCGCTCACACAAAGAACACGATATATGGCAGTCGGAACCGGAACCAGCTTTTGGTTGGCATGGGTTAAAAAGGCAACATATATTCTCCAAGAATGAAATCAATCACAATCAAGAAAGTGTTCTATTTGCAAACATCTTCCGTGTTGGCAGACCACTTTAAACAGCTGACAGCAATTGCAACGAGCCCCAGCGTTCCAAATATTAACACGGAGTTCGTATGTTATCTCAAAGCCATTACCGTCCAACGCTAAATTAAATCGTGGACACTCGTGATGCATAAACACCGCTAAACAATTTAAGGACGTATATTTGATGTATATTTCGACCAATAAACAATTATTTATTATTCACAAGAGCGCACAGAAAAATTATCAACTGGTCCAAGGAAGAGTTGCCAGCCTTATCGTTGCATTAGTATACTAGCTAAGAAAGATGTCAATTTTAGACGTATTCTCTACAATTCTGCTGTTGGCATTATTATCATCAAAACAAAGCAATCAAGACCATGGATCTTAAACCGACTCTTTTTATAGCATCACATTACTTTCCACCCAGCGTTCATGCATAAACTTTTCGCGATGAAATTCACAGATTATGCGACTTTGATGACTTAGTGGTGAACAAAATGTGATTTTAGTTGGAGATTTCAACGGTACACATTGCTTGCATGGCGATCAGCTCTCAACCAACAAAAGCAAGATCCTTGTAAATGCAATCAATGCCAGAAGTTTTAAAGTTTTAAATAATGGTACGCTTACCTCTTATTGTAGTCGGAGCGGTCACTGCGAGTAGGTTATTTCAAAGTTGCAGCAATCCTGTGATCCTTATATCACTAAAAGGCTGTACACGTGTTTGGTTAGACCTATACTGGAGTATGCTTCTGTTGTGTGGTCTCCTCCATATGGTGCTATGATCAATTCGTAACATCAATTGAGTCTATACAAAAGCAATTCTTGCTGTTTGCCCTGAGGAATTTGGGTTGGGATCCGATTGCCTCTCTTCCCCCCTATGAAAATAGGTTGCTTCTTTTGTCCTTACCGTCTCTTGAAAAACGTAGATATGCTCTTGGAGTCTCCTTCGTTATCAAAGTAACAAACGGTGCTATTGACAGGCCGTCATTACTTGGCAAAATAAGTTTCAATGATCCTAACCGCTTCTCTAGGCACTTTACCTTGGTTAGGCTTAGCCAATGTAAATACAATTATGAGCTGTTTAGCCCGCTCAAAGTTGTTTGCAAGAACCTAAATGACGTCTATCATTTATTCTCATTATCGGACTCTCCAAAGTCCATTAAAGCCACATTGCTTAACACACGTGATTTGCCTATGTCGTATTTAAACCAGCTTTATTCCTAAAAAGTCTTTCTGATTTGAAATGAATTGTTGTTATCTATTTTGGTTGCCAAGCTTGTGCATGTTTGTGATGGCTTACGGGTTCATTTGCAATTTGGTCCTGTACCGATTGTGGGTGTGGCCCTGTGCTAATTGTGTACTTCCTTTTTCCTTCTTTTCCTTCTGATTTGTCTTATTATACTTATACTAGTTTTTAATAATAATTAATTTAAGATTCACTTTAAGAGGCATTTGAACTCGACTGTCATTTGTTATTAGTTGTGTTCCTGCATGTGAAGAATGAAAATAAATAATACTATAAAAAATAGAGAATTTCATTCGTGGCCGCAGTCTTTTTGTTTTTTGGATTATTTCTTACATTCAATTATTACTGTTTATTATCTGAATATATAAGGCACAAGTCTTATTAGCTTGGTCCATTCTAACTGAACAACCAAAAAAAAAGTGTAAATAAATAAAAAAAATATTTCTCATATGCATTATATAAAATGAATTTTCAATTTTTTTAAATAAAAAAAGGTAGTAGAGGCGATTACCACGTCATGGAAAAGCTAAGTCAGCTACAAAAATATGGGAAACGTATGTCTGGTAAAGCTTACGCTAGAGACTAGTAACTAGATGTGTGTCGCCAAAAAAGCGAACTTTCTAAAATTAATCATGATCGTGTAGATATATCCCCTTTTCAGCATCTCGACGTTGAAGAAGTGAATTTATTAAACATCATCTTTTATGTTTGAGCTAATTTTGCTGGTTTGTTAGTTCTGCCAGTAAAGCTAACCTCGCGTTTCTTTTTTAACTAATTTTTTAATTCTTTTCTTCATTAACTAACTTCAAAAACTTTATTTGTTTTCACATTAGATTTGCTATTATTATTTTTATGTTTATTTCTTAACTCTTAGTACACACATCATATTGTTACGAAAACCTCAAACCCAGTTAATGCTAATTAATTTTTCCCAAGTAGTAAATTCCCTAGTGCACATTCGTGGCGCGTCGTGCAGCTGTCGGCCGATGAAAAAGATTAGCGGAGAAATAGACAGGGAAAACCCAGGTGCCCATGCGCGGCCCGTCATACAGCTGCCGGCCGAGGAAAACGATTAGCAGAAAAGCAGGTTAACGGATTAAAAATGGAACCATGAAGTTAGGTAATAGTAACATGCTTGTAAAAATGTATATTAGTAGACTATTTGCGGAAGGCAGTTTAGTCGGACGAGAAGATTTGAGTCGGACAAGAACATTTGAGTTGCAAAAGAATATTAAAGTTGAGAAGTCGAGAGTATTGTCAAAGTAAAATGTAAATAATCCTAGCCTTAAAGAATAGATTGTAAATAAAGAAACTTGGAGTTAAAAGAATTCTGAAGTGCATTTCTCTTGAAAATAATATCCGCGAACTAGTGATACGGCCCATATCGAGAAAAGCGGAAATTTGTAACAATATGTTAGTTGTTTACATATACATAGGTTTGTTTACTTTTTCTTATAAAATCATATAGCAGGCAAGACCGGTTTTTATTGTGTCAGTTACTGAATTACTTAATTTGTGGGGATATAAGCGGAATTTCATTGTGCTTAGGCCCATTGTGTTCAAGCGCTATTCTTCCTTAAAGAAGTCGTTGCGTGAAAAAATTCACAATTTTCGAAATTATTCGGCAAAACTCGCGGAGTGTCCGGATTTTAGCGATGTTGTGAAAAATTGGGATCAAATCGACCAATCTTTTTCAAACTTTTCCGATATAATCCTGCGAAAAGTAAGCACACGACGAAAGAGTCCAATTTTTAATATTTCGTAGTAAAAATTAATTATACAATATCGTGTAGGGAATCGTGGGCTTAGGCCGAGTACGGCCGTTCTACCTCGTTGAATATTTGCATTGCTGTTCACAAGACCTGTGGAGTTTCTCTAAATCTGTAAGATAATTAACAACAAAAACCAGAGGCGAACAAAACAAAATACTGTGTCTATGCATTCCCCAGAAGCTCTTATGCTAATCCCAATACCAATATCCCCCATTCAACGGAAAACTTTCCAGTTTGCCTCTTCGTATCCGCGACTTTCAAACGATCCAATCCCGAGGCTAATGTCTCCATGCAAATAAAAAGCCATTAAATTGTGAGGCTGCTGTATTCTTACCAAATCAAAAATCGTTGAATACAGTTATAATTATCGATCCTATCAGTACCTCAGTTTTCTGACATTACAAATAGATTAAAAAATGACTAATATTCTCTCAAACCAAAATCTACTAAATCGTCCTCTCCACGTTTATCTCTCATTCTTTAAGAGAACGATCTTATTCAGCGAACTCCTTTAAGCAAATTTGCAGGCATTTAAGCATATTTGCGAGCGTTTAAGCAAATTTGCGAGCGTTCAAGCATAAGTACGAAGAGCAAATATAAATAAGTACAAAGAGAAATATAAATTTGCGGGCATTTAAGCATATTTGCGAGATAAAGATAATCTGTTCAGGCTTCTCTCTTAAACTGACAAAGCAAGAAGTGTGGCAAAGTGACAAAGCAATTAAGAAGAAGAAACTCTGGGAAATCAGATACGAAATCTGTATGATAACTCCACACTTTCTAATAATTTGATTATGCGATACAGTAAATAAGTTCGTATTCTGGTTATGGACGAATCAATATACAGGACAAGGAACGGTGCGCAAGCCGCGATTCAATGGGTTTATTACATAAAGTACTCTTATTGCGGGCGTTATTAATTAAATTGGCTACCCGGTGTTTTTCGGGCGCACCCACTGGTCGGCGTAATAGTAATTCGCCCATCAACCAAGCAATGTAATTGTAACAAACATATATAGGGTTTTTGATTGAAGAGAATGATTTGTAATGTTTTGTTGTCCGTTTAATCCTTTAAAGCGCTCTTTTAAACGAAAAAAGAAAGTAAGAAGAGCGCTTATGCTCTCCATTTTATAGTAATACCTGTAATCAATAGAAAAGCTTATAAGAAAAATAACAATTAAAAATTTAACATTTTAAGGAAATTTAATTAACAAAAGTTAGTGAACAATTATTACTATTATAATAGTACCACCTCTATACTTTAATAACATAATAATTTTCCTTTCTGATGTGTGTGCAGTGCATATAAACAGTGTTTATTTTTATTTAAAAATTTCTTCGCCGATTTTTGCGCACATGTACGAGCCTTTATGGACGGAACGTGTAGTGAAAAATTAAGAGACAAATAATAGCGTGTAAAGGGAGAGAATATTTATATATGTAAATATATATGAATAATTGAATAACGTTTTATAAAAACCTGTCGAGTCCCAACTCGAAAACAGGGATAACGCGTTATTGTGTCAGCCGCTTCATAAATAAAAACAAATAAATACAGATTTCATGTTTGATTTTTGCTAATATTAATGCCAAGAGTTCATAAAAAGAATTTTTTGTTCTGAGACAGTCTGCAAGAAATAAATAATTTTACTGACTTTGCTAAAAATAAAAATTGGACAAGTTTCCAGTGTAAGAAAAGTTGCAATAAATAGCAAGCACCGTGTTTTGGACGCTCTATTGTGCCTTTGTATGAATTCGAACATTGATAAACGTGTGGAGAAAAGCTAAAAAAAGGGGAAATGTCACTATCTGTCTAGCGAATTCATTTAACTCAGTCACATTTCCCAAGCCTCATCATTTGGTTGTTTATAAGTTATAATGCTTTTTTAGGCCTGTAAACTTACACACAATTTGTAAAGTATTGTTTGACCTCAAGGCCCTACTATCTCGCTCGTGAGCGGGGATCTAAAAATTCGTAGAGCTTACGCTCATTACAGAAGTGTGTATCCAGTTTTTATTCAGTCCGGGAAGAACGCTTTGACTATAATAGACCTTGCCAACAATTTGTGTCAAGAGTTTGTTAATAATGAAATTCTTTGTTTCTAATAAAAAAATAAAATAAATTAATAATTGTGGCAAATTTGATTGCCGCTAATGCATCACTTGATAATGCGTATTTGGTTTGTATTCTGTCTGAGTTTTGTGAAATTCGCTTCCATCCAAAAATTTTTACTATATTTTTACTATAGCTTCCCTAAAAACGTTATGTAAGTTCTTTCAAATCTAAGCAAAGTTGCGGAAGTTTTGCGTTTCCACAAGTTCGACAATGTTACCAATGGTCGCTAGCCTTTGGACACAGCTCACTTAAATTTTTTAGGGAATGTTTTACTTTCGCGTACTTGCGCAGGCGGTATTAATTTCCCTGCTTAACCTTACTTTGAGCCCGTTTGACAGTACCGCAAGTGTTGGCGTTTTGATCGTCGTTGAAAGTCGCTTTGTTGTTTCTGTGGCGTTAATTGTGAACTTACACGCTTTGTGCTCAGTTAAAAAGATACATTAACTGTAAGGGCAAGCTTTTAACTGAAAGATGTTAAAATACGAAGAAGACACTGAGGAGCGTCTTAAACCCAAAATTTCCTTCTGTCAGAGTACCTATGTGCAACTTACCTCCTTCGAATACATCTTCGGCTGTTAAGCGACCCAAACCCGAGACTGCTGTCTCAATACCAAATAAAAAGTCATTAAATCCCTATACCTATGGCTGCCGCGTCAAATAAATATTCGTTTTGCCATAAAATAAGTATTGATCCTATCAATGTCTCCAGCTCGACATCTCAGATTGTTGAATTTATACATAAGTTATAATCGTGGTTCGCTTATTGATTCACTTGTCAATGATAAAAATAGCACAACTCAACTCCATCGGTATCCGCGGTAAATTTAAACATTTCGAACATTATCTTTGATGTAACGACATATCACGAGACTTTCCCAATTAAAAATTGTAACACTGTTACTGATTCTGCTGTTAAGCAATAGAGAATGGAGGTTCCTACTGTATACATCTTTTGATCTCTCTCCAAATCCCTAGAGGAATTCTACATGCAATTGAGCCGCTGCTCAACTCAAAATCGCTGTAAATAAATGCAAAAAATCTCGCTCTAGATTAAATTTCAAAATTTTGGCCGAAGATTGGAAGGACTACTCATATATTCTCAGGCTAGAAAAACGTAGACGTTGAAAAAATTTTGAGAAATGTCGGTTTCTAATATTTGGTGGATTGTCAGAATTTGTAGAGGAATTATTTCCTTCCACTGTTGTATACACGCGCAAAGGTTCAACGAATTCTATGGCAATCCCGCTGTGCCTTTTAGTCCTATAAAGCCCTTTAAATTCCACGATGAAGAAAGCGATAATTTCTTCTTAAACGATGTATTCTTCTCTGAGCTCAATAAAGCAAACAGTCTCAATAAAGACACATCTTTAGACTAAATGTCATTTGTAAAGCTTTGAATATTCAAAGTAGGTTCATTCTACTTAGACACCGGTTACATAAATTCTTATAGGTATGACTTCCTTAAGAAAAAAATAAAGTTGTCTATTAACATTAATTTATACAGATGCGTTGCCTTGGTTTCCCCCCATCAAAAAATTTTCGAAAAAATGTCATACTCACGCCTAGAGAAGTATTTTGAATCTGAACGCACTCCCAGCAATTTTTGATCTGATTGTAGGCGTCCCATATCCGTCCAAGACACTATTCTTACTTTATGGTCTGCAATCAACTTAGTCTTTGCTAAGCACCATGTTTTCGTTGCGTGCTTTTTGGACATAACATTAACTTTTCATTCTATTAAGATTAACATCTTAAAGTCAGTCCTAGTCTCTGTGAATCTGTATAATTTATTTTGACATCATTATCACGGACTTCTGGTGTTGCAAAATAAAGCTTCTCTGGCGCCCATGCTTTTCCAAAAACCAAATTGAATACGCCGAAGTGATGATTCGCATTTACCATAAGCCCTTTGCTAGATTACTCTTAGGAGTACACCATTCATTAGGAATACCATTCTATAATATTGACATATCCTAGCATTGTTATACCCATTATAAGATGGGAGTATACTCATTTCGTTTCTTGCCATGATGTATGGAACGTCCAAAATGAAGCTTCAGAGAGAAAGTATATATATTCTCGATCAGTGTGAAATTCTGAGCTGATTTAACCATATCTATTCGTCGGTGTGAAGTGTGTTGTTAGCACTCTCCTGGTCGCAAAAATGAAGATATCAACTTGAAGTTTAATGGAAATATTGGAAGTTTCTGCATACAAGTTGGTTCTGGAAATGGGCCAAATTGGTCACAGCAGGAGAGCACTGTGGAGCGTAAACTGAACCCAACTCGGTTTTTTTTAACAAAAATTTTGAAGCACTCAGAAATTATAAAAGTTAGAAGGCCAGAATTTTCCACATTTGCTTTACGAAGCACTCTACTCGTTGCGTGCAAAAATTAACTAAAAAACTATTTTGTAAACTCCTTAAATAAAGATATATCTGCACGAAAATGGATTAATTCTAAATAAAAAATACCAGCGTTATGGTTATCAAATAAAAGAATTTGGGGAGTAGAATGCGAAAAATAGTGGTGGGTATGCGAGATTCGGCCGCCGTCGAAAATGTTTTTCTTTGGTTTTGTGAAGAACGATGCTTTTAACCAGTCATCGGGATAAATGCCTGCGTTGTAGATCTGGCTAAATATTTTTTGCAGAATATTTAGACTGTGATCATTTATCAGTTTTATAACCTGTATCGGTGTTTTCTCGTTAGTCATGACCTTACCGTTTTTGGAACTTTTATTGTTATTCTTATTTTATCTTTCGTAATTGGTGGCTGTGTAAATTGTTGATTATCACCTGTAGAGTCTACGGATCTAATATCACTTGAGAGTAATTGTCTTCTTTCTTGGTGATTATGTCGAAACGGCTATCCATCAAAACAGTGGGCGTTGTTTTCCTTTGCTGACCAGAAATTTCCTTTAGTTTCTTTTGTAAGTTAAATTTGTGATGCAGTGGCTGCAGCCTTTCTACATTTACTTTACATTTACTTTATGAAACATTCTGCTCTTTACCTGCAAAATGGGAAAAATTGGCCGTGTCCACGTAAAGTTACAAGTGATTAAATTTTATTTTTTTCATTTTGTTGAGATTTTATGCTTATTTGAATGCTCAATGAAGATATACTATCTGCTTATAATGGGTTAATTCCATGTGAATTCCAATAAGAATGTGACACCGCGTCCTAGTGGATTGATTTTTTTTTAATAGTACCAGCATGGTGGGCAACAATTAAAAGGACTTGGGGTGTAGAAGGCGACAAGATAAGTATGTTAATTCTAAATTAATTACGGTGGACGAGACGACATCGTTGTTAAATTATTTTTTAAAAATACCTTTTTTGAGTTAAAAGGTTAAAGATAAATTTTATTTCAGTGACTTTTAGTCTGTAAGACCGTAATCTACTTTTATGAGCATTTTGAACTAACAAACGTTACAAGGAATTTAAACAGAAATATTTGTTTATTTTTACGTCGGTGCTCAAGCCGCGGAATATCATTGTAAAACTCTTCGCCCACACAAGTTCATATACTTTTATAACTTGATTGATCAGATGATTCAACACGTTTTCTCAGCTCGAGTGTGTAGAAGGTGCGTTGAATTAAATATCTATTTACGTACTGAGTAAAATCAAATGAAAATAATAAAAAAATCATAAAAGATTATGAACTCTATCGAGAAGACTGGCATAATATAATTTTGTGGAAACATATATGCCTCGAAACATATATGTCTGTTTATAACAATACATTTACGCTTATATAAGTATATGCCTATCAACACAAATATCCCCGACTTTAAATATCTTCGAACATAAATATCCTATCAATGGTATAATTATACCTTATCTTTTGATTCCGTGAGTAGTAGCTCTATAAAAACTGAAAACATCGAGCATGCCTACTCAATTTTATAGCGTATTATAACCTCATTTTTTTTTCAAACCCTTTACACGCAACGCAAAGAAACAAGCTTCATAAATCCCACGCAGTATACAAATTCTTGGACAGTTTCAAATGAGGAATGCAATTAAACATGTCCGTCGGTTCATCTGTCCCTCTGCGTAACCATGCAGCGAACATTCCCTCGTTCGCAAAATGAAGATATTGTCTACAAATTTTGCAAAAGATTTTGAAAATGACCCAAACCGATCAAAGCACACGCGTATACAACAAAAAATATGTATGCCTTTGCTTTCCGTAATTTTTGCTCATAATGTACAACACATGAATCTAATAAATTTTCACTCTTACTCTGAAAATAGAAAAAATCAGCCACGTCAGCCCAGTTTATTTTTTTCCCTTTTTTTTTTAAGATCACGGTGATGGGTATAAAAGATTCGGTCATGACCGTATGTGATTTGCTTACTTCATTATCCAATGAAAGTTGTGTATATACCTATTACATACACGTTTACAAACATTTCTTCTTCCTTACTGCTGCTATCTGAGTGTCGCCATTGTAATCAAACAAGTGCAAATTCAGACTCGCTCATTTAATTCTTATTTTTAATCTCAGATGCGTCCAAATTCATAGTCGCCATTGCCATCAAACAAGTGCAAATTCAGAATCAGCCAGGCGTTGATGATGTCAATTGTTTTTTAATTGCCTCGCACAACGTTTTGCAGCCGTTAATTAATTGCCAGAGTTGCGATAATGAAATTTGAAGTGTGCTGCGTTTTTACCCAGTTGAGGTACTTTTTTCTAATTTTAGGGAACGATGTAATAAGTATTTAATATAATAATCTTTAACATTCGCACATTTTGAACAAATCTAAGTGACGTGTACAAAAAGGGTAAGTTCGACAAAAATACCTATATATCTAAGCTACCGGAGACGTGGGCACCAAAGAGAAATTCGTTAAAATACCTAATATCACTTTGGGTAGAACAACGATCGGCATAATTATTTTGAAGTAACTTTGAAGAAAGCACTCAGGGCAGGATGTTGACACATCAGAGTAATCGACACCATACGAGATGACCTCCTCCTAAACCTCTCCGAAATTCAAGGAAAGCAAAAAATTGGAACTCCGATATGGGAGTAATCCACTTTACTACACAAAAGACTACATAAGAGACCTTGCAACAAGAAAAAAGCACTCGTCGCAAAAAAGGGCTGTTCATTGTCAACAATTTGTATATATGATAAGATTTTCTGTAAGAAAAAATGGAAGCGAGAGTATTTTCCTCTTTGAGAGGTAATCAGCGGACATCGAATATGATTATTATCCCATTGGTAACGCCAATCTAATCGAATATACATTTTGAGGATGTGGCAATAGCCCTTCCTCCTGCTTATTGCTGCGACACAGTGTATATTGAGGGTTGAATAATAGATCTCAATTCGAGCAAAATTAATAACTAGACAGACCACTAACTATTAGCGTGTTATCGGAATGCAGCCACAATACAGAATGACCGATTCGTGCAATTGAAACAAGTATTGCTGAAATTGATATATGCTTAGCGTTTCCCTCAAAAATTAAATACTCTTAAAACCAACTATCTATCCCTATACGCTTTTTTTATATCTAGCACTAAAGGATGCGGCACACTCATTTTATCATACTGTTTACAACATCCAAAAGAAAGCCCTACAAAGTATATGTATTCTGACATTCGGATGACATTCGGAATTGATATATTCATATATGTCCGCCTATATGGTGTATGTTCTTGACGCTCTCTTGATCGCAAAAATGAAGACATCCATTTCAAATTCGTTAAAAACATTGAACGTTTTTGCAAGCAAGTTGATTGCAATTGAAAATGGGCCACATTGGACCATTGGCATCCCGAAGTGGAGGGTGAACTGAACTGAACGCAAGTATTCGCAATTTTTCTTGACAAAACTTTGTGGATTTTTACTCGATACTCGGAAATTATTAAAGTTAGAAAGCTGATATTTATCTCTATTTCCGAACACTGGTTTTCTATCCATACACGCTTTTCTTCTCGTGGCTATATACATATTATATATTGTATTCGATTGTATTCATTTTTGTTAACGATACGGTATTTTCTTCTTTCATTCATAGTTTTCAGTATTTCATCAATAATCTGCTGTTTTTTCAGCTTAATTCGTTTAAAACTAAGCTTATTCTCGTCTACATTTCTCAAGATTTCAGTTGTACTTTTCCATGTGCTGTATACATCTGATGCTAGACAATTTTTCTTTTCATATTCTTTTATTTTAGCTGATGATTTAAGTTGTCAGGAATTTTCGTACCACGTTGCACTTACGCCAAAGATACCAATGATGTCTTAAGTCCTAGGCTTTGTTGTGAAACTTTGCTGCTTCATATAAGCTTCGTATTCTTTGCACACTCGCGTTACCGGAGATTGAGCTATTGCCAAATGGAAACATTTTTGACTCATCTTTACTGATAAACCTAAGCCGGACGTTCTAGGCAGCGATCTCTGGTTCCCAAATATCAAAATTGAAGCTTACTTCTCAACCCGCCCATGTAGCGCTGTAATTTCAGCGGAATGTCTTGCGATCCTAGAAGCAAGTACTGAATCACAGGAGAAATCCCTTTCGGTACAAACAATAAATCCGTGTTATCTGCTTTGCAATCGTTTCCCTCATGTAAAACTCATCATTATGTGATAGAAACTAGACTTGTACTTCACAATCTGAAATCAGATGCGTTTTAATTCTATTTTCTCTGCGTTCCTAGTCTCATGGATATTAATTCAAATATCACTGCAAATTATATCACACCTTCCAGACCATCACATATTAATGATCGCTCTTTGATTTCCACTGACTTGATAGCAATCGACAAGAAGCACTCGGTGTTCTCTTCGCGGCTGGAATAATTCAATTCATGATTGTCATTCATACTCTTTAACTGCGCAAATAAACATAACACCTTGACTTACCTCTTGCATCCGCAAATGGGACATTATTTGCCTTATTAACAGGCTAATCTTTAAGCACACGAGCTGCAGTGATCACCTATACAAAATTAACGTAGTGAGTAGTTTCTCATATAGATCTGGGGTTTTGAAATCTTCTGACCATCTTCTATTTATCTGTCAGAATATCGCCACTCCTATTCGCCATTCCATGCTTCGCAAATTTTCTATATGTGGTCTTCATGTCCGCAGCGTTGTTGACATTTTACGCTCATTCAATTTAGCGGCTTACAACGTTTTCTTCTCTTTTTTAGAGCTTGTCATCGGGAAATAGGAAAATGAATTGATAATTGGAAAAGAGTTCTTCTGGCAAAATGGTTTTACTTAAGTGGTTACGTCATAACCCACAAAATACATATGTATGTATATATGAACACATTTACAATCAAGCTAACTGCCAACTTAATTAAGGATCAAATAAAGACCTTAGTGTTCGTATTGAATCTTTTCTACTCAACCCAATAAATCGTCTGGTGTTGTTTTTGCTAACATGCAGAAGAGAAGAAAATATTGCGTTGGAACGCATTGTTTTATTTTGAATCATGTTTAAAAAAAAGCATTTGCTCATAGGCATTGGCTTCTTCTAAAAATTGTGTTTTGTCACTGAACAGGCTGAAGGCAGGCGTTCTTATACGACATTAAAATTTCATCACGAATTGGACCTGTTTGCTTTAGCTTTCAGAGAGTTGACAATAAATCTTCGTCTTATCGACATATACATAAATAAGACTATATATAGCGTTTGCACGTCTACATCTAAATAAGCTTATGCTTATGTAAATGTGGTATGGAAAAAATGATTTCACGACCATTTTTCTCTATCTTTGCAACGTCATCGATGCGTAATATGCGACGATTTCCGCATCTTGCAAACTGTAATAAACCTTTTGTTTTAGTGAGATGAAGTCACAGCGTACAGGGCTAAGAAGATAAGCGAATTTCTGTGGACCATTTGCGGAAATACAGATATTCTGCGGTCAAGACGACACGCAGGTCCTACGGCACAAGCGCATTATCTCTTCATCGGCGCGCAAAGAACAAGTATATACAATAAGCCGAGAAGCAAAAGTAGTTCACCACAAAATTTAAGCGAAAATTTAAGCAATAAATACAGTAACAGTACATAATACAGTAAATATAGTACAGTAACTTTGACAGTATAATGACAAACGTTGAGACAAGAGTTTGGTATACAGCTAAATAATTATACTGTTTTGAAACTTGTTCGTGATTTATGGCTCACCCTGTATATGTGGAAATTGTAAATGTTTTAATTTTTATTTTCGTCTTATATACAAAATATGCATGCGCTCTGCAAGTAAACCAAAATTGCTTTGGAAAGAAAGAGAGCAATCGTATTGAAGTTCATTGTTTTAATGTGTTAATTCAGCGTTTCTAAACTTGTATTTGATGCAATTATTTACAAAGTCAAATATTGATATCCTCTTTTTTTATTTCAAAATTGATTTTATGTAGTACACCCAATATTCGTAGCCGTTTACGTAGCACTTTATTTGACTTTGGAAGGAAGCGGCGATTGAAGTTTTTTCAAATCTGCGAACTTTGCATATAAATTTTTACAGTGAGATTGTCCGATTTCCATATATGGAATATGTTTTCGCGGATAGACAGCGGATTTAATAACTGTTTATTAATGTATTAAAAACCTGATCAGCCAATAAGTATTAATCTGTAGTGGTCCTTTAAGCTTTAAAAATACCTTTTATGACCTTTGGCCTGTAAAATATTTGATTAAAATTGCGAATTTTATTTTTGAGTCCCGCCAAAGAACGCACTGTGGAGAAGAAAAAACATACAAGAATAAACTGGTATGGAATAAACAGAAAAAAGAAACAAACGTTGGTAATTGAAAACGATTTTTTTTTATATTTTCGCAGAAACACACAACTAATAGGCGGTTTCTCTTATTACTATTCTTCACCCGTCGAAGAGAATTTTTTTTTTAAAGTAAATTCCAAATATTATGGCAATCAAAATGGGCCGATTATAAAAAAAAAAAAAAATAAATATATATATTTTAATTCAGATTAACTCTAGTTAGGGGTGGTTTAAATTTAGTATGTGGCGTTGCGGGAATGAATGTGAACGGTTGAGAAAAAGCGTGTAATAAAGAGTATGCCGTCAATCGTGAGCAGCGTAGAATTAATCTAAATATACTAAATGTTACTAACAAGAGCTACATGAAAATAAAGGAGACGCTATGCATGTATTTCTATTTTTATTTATGGCTGTAATTGGAAATGTTTGGGAGAGTATTTGTAACTCGAACACATGCACAGCCTGAAAAGTGTGTGAGAGTGTACATGTGGCTTTGCGCCTGCATTTGTGAAGAATTAAAATAAGAACGGCGACAATTTCAAAGGAATATGTGGAAAAATCGAAGTTTGAAAAAAATGATTGCTATACACATGTATGGAAAGAAAATTTATGGAAATTATCCAAAAGTGATACTAATGTGAAATTTGTAAAAATTCAATATATAATATTAAACGAATTACGGAATACGTGTTTATATAAAAATTTTGAAAACCTTCGGTTAGTTTTGTTTATGTGTAAATCAGCCTTAAAGAAAATTTACCAAAGGGATATATCGCATCATATATTTTTTTAATAATATATAGACTCATCTTTATCTACATAAGGAAAACATCAACAAATAAGTGAAGACGACATGTTTATATTTCAGTTTCTTTTGCTGTTCTACACAATTGTAGCAGCTTCGTCGCCAGCCACTTGCAGCAACGCGTCCGTGTATTTTAGTGGCTCTGATTTCATTTCAAGTCCTTCTATTTACTCGTACACCATAGAAAGCCAAATACCATTTAAAAAAAATAATACTCAGAAATTACATGACCATAAACTTCGCGAACAACGCTACTTTACCGTACAGCGCTATAATAATCCATATCGCAACAACAGACCAGACGTAAATAGAAATCGTCATTCATCTATAACGCCAATTATTCCGTTGGTTACAACAGGGAGATCAACTTCAGCGCGGCCAGAAGAAATTAATAATTGTGGTTTGGACGGACTAGCTGTTTATAAAGTAGTATTACAAACCTATTGGACAAGGGAACTATTTCCAAAACATTATCCAGATTGGAGACCAACCGCGCAATGGACAAAAACTGTTGGTGAGTACAGCGATCAATGTGAAATAATAATTTATAGAAAATTCTACCTTGGGCGATACGACATAATTAGGGATCTATATTTCTCCTAAGTATTTTTTCCTTAAAGATGCATCCCGTTGCACTTAGCTTAATATTTCCCATAATCGGATTTGAAAATTTTTTTACCGGTTTGGGTAACATCTGTGTAAACTAATGTGGATTTTGCCCCAAATGAGACTAAGTGCCTAGAAACTTTGTAAGTGGAAATGTTATGAAAGTTATGAAAAACTAAATCTATAGAATGATTGATAAATCCTACATAAATGAACATCTAATTTGTTTTATTATACATCACATTGTTCATAACATTATTATTACTCATACGCCAGATTATATCTCTGCTGGCATTGACAAAGTATTTCTCGCTAACATAGTTTCCCAGGCCATAGGGAGGTGCTTTCAACACAGTGGGTTCAAATTGAATAGAAATTTTGTCTTCGTTCATGCGAGTCAACCGTTCGAAGACTTCCAATTATATAAATACTTGGTTTGCATAATTACTTAAAATTTGCAATTGAAAATGACGCAAAAAGAAATTTTTAAAAAATAAAAAATAATTTTGGGAAAAAGATGTTTGGAATGCAGTTGGCCATTTAAGAAGACTTTTGCTAAATTATGGAATTCACACTTGTTTGTCAAAATTGTTAAAAGTTAATTTTATTCGAGTGCCGAGTAATCCAATTTATACTTTTCTGAGGGTATCATTGCAACAGCTTGTAAAAGTATAATAACCAGTGACTTCAACTTCCTTCCTACGCGATTTTGTGTCTGTTTTTTTTTAATACGCCTAGAGAATTTCAAATAGTTAACATTTGTTTGTTTGTAGCCATATCTCTCTTCGGACTGTGAAAGGTTTCAGCTGCATTTATTTTTAAGGCTGTTACTGAATAGAAAGATTTTTCTTCTTGGTGTTCTAGGAATATAAAAAAATTTTAGTGTCGATCCAAAATATGTTTGAATGGTATGGGCTGAAAAACACCACAAAATTTGCGATAAGTCGGAAATCTTATAATTTCAAATGAGGTGAAGAACGGTAAAATAAGTAAATAATTGAGTGAGTGTGATAATTAAAAAAGCACAAAGAATTTTGAGGTTAATCGAATATTCGATGAAGACACAAATCCAAGACCAACATCACACTATACCCAACTGAAATTAGCTCTCACGATCTACTCATAACACGTGGCAGAATGTTACAAAATCCTTTCCATTAGAAATATCTTGGAAAATGTATTCCAAAATTTAAACCTAGGGAGATGGAGCACATATATTTATCGAAAAAGCTCAGATTGACTTTACTAAACACAAGTTATGGTGAATTTCGCCATTTAAAAAAACATTGCAATTTCTCGAATCTGGGGAGAATGCGCTATACGCATTAATTAAATCCAAAATTATTACGCGAAAGACCGATAGAACATTGTTAACTGTTATCCGATGGCGGGATGGGGATCTGTGATAAACTCGTAACTATTGTATAGTTTGAGCAGAAATACGTTGCAAAAAATTTGCAGATGATACAAATGGTTACCGCGCGAGAGAAGAACCAACAACAAAAGAATGGCCTAAACATAAAACTCATGTTACTGTGGCAGATTTGAAGGCACGACATTGAAAAAATAAACCGTATTAAACGATTTTTGAAGCTTATGTTATTAATAATCAATAATTATAATACATGAATATTAAAAGATTATTCTAATTACAATCACACAAAGTAAATTACACAATACAAACAAAAATGTTCTAATATCCTCCAGGGCAGCCAAAAAATGCAGTCCGCAAACTCTACATCAACTTCTTCATGATTCAGTGATGTGAATTCCTTAAAAGAAAGTCACTCTACGCTGATTACAGTAAATGACATAAGATTACAATTGCAACTGCAGTTTTTTTGATTTTTCTATTCTTAATATAATATAAATTAAAAGAGACGTTTGTTGAAAATTCGCAATAACGGGTTATTGTGTTTATTGTAGCACACAACGTCGGTTCCGTTATTTTTTAAAAGAGTAGTACACTAATCGTCGGTGCTAAACAATTATTTTTAGATCAATGCATGCTAGTTATATAAAGTAAAATGAAGTTAAAAAAAGGAAATAAAAAGAAAAGCAGACACTCACAAATTTTTATCCTTACAATTTACATAATAATTAATTGGTACCAAATTACAAAAAGTCACTCATATATATACATATATATATATATACATATATATATATATATACTTGTACAACTGTTTAACAAAGAGAATATTAATTTTTACATTTTCATTTAATTTAAATAAAAAAGGTATAATTATAACTTAAATTAGTTAATCAGTTTTTTATTTATTTATTTTTATTTATTTGTTTATTCCACTTATACAGAAACTCAACTAAAACAAATGACAGTCGAGTTCAAAGGACTCTTAAAGTAAATCTTAAATTAATTATTATTAAAACTTATTATAAGTACAATAAAACCACTAAAAGGAAAAAAAAAAAAGAAAAAAAGCATGTACACAATTAGCACAGAGCCACACCCACAACCGGTACAGGACCAAGTTGCAAATGAACCCCTAAGCCATCGCAAACATGCGCAACATGCTTGGCAGGCGATAATAGTTAACAACAATCAATTTTCGAATTATAGTGACTTTTTAGGGTTAAGAGCTAGTTTAAGTACGACATTGGTAAATCTCGTGTATTAAGCAATGTTGCCTTAATGGACTTTAAAGTGCCCGGTAATGAAAAAAGTGATAGACGTCATTTAGGTTCTTGCAAACAACTCTGAGCGGATTAAACAGCTCATAATTATATTTACAATGACTAACCTTAACCAAGGTAAAGTGCCTAAAGAAGCGGTTAGGAACATTAAAACTTATTTCTCCAAGTAATGACGGCGAGTCAATAGCGCCGTTTATTACTTTGATTGCGAAGCAAACGCCAAGAACAAATCTACGTTTTTCAAGAGACGGTAAGGACAACAGAAGCAACCTATTTTCATAGGGGAGAAGAGAAGCAGACAGATCTCAACCCAAATTCCTAAGAGCAAACAACAGGAATTGCATACTCAAGTATAGGTCTAACCAAACACACCATCAACAAATTAACGAATATAATTACAACACCCGGCGGATTAATTAAAATGTTATAGATTCCTAGTCATATCGGTTTATTGGGAAACGAACAGATGGATCGAGCGGCTAAGTATGCTGCTTCTGCACCTCTAATTGTGGATGATGTCATGGAAAAGTTGGAGCTTCAAAGATACATTGGAGGAAAAGTTAAAGAGAAAATTACAGAAGGAAATCTACAATACCATCATCACCACTACTCTTCTATTAACCCTCAATTAATTCCACCTTTATATCCAACAAATGTCGAGAAAACCAAGATCCAAACATTTTCGAGAATTTGCCTTGGGCATACAATTGCAACCCACCAATGGATCTTGAAGAAGTCTCCGCCCCCAATCTGCAGTTGTGAACAAATTCTTACTATAAAGCACACGCAGCTCTGCGACTGCCTTAACTTTTCCTTGGCTAGAAGTATTGCGTTTAAAACGATTAACCCTTTGGACTTTCTAAAATCAGCTTCAGAACAGAATATTAATTCAATATATTACTTTATTAAAACTACTAGGCTCAATATCTAATGTAATTTTCTAAATTAGAGCCGATAGCCTGTGTTGCTAGTGCTCAAGGTCTTTTTTGCTTAGTCTAAGAATTTATTTCATTAGTTTAAATTATAATAATAATAATAATAATACATAGCACCTATATGAAGGAGACCACACAACAGAAGCATACTCAAGTATAGGTCTAACCAAACACATATACAGCCTTTTGGTAATATACGGATTATCAAGCTCTTTGGACCACCTCTTGATGAAACCAAGAGCAGACCTAGCTTTGCTTAATGAGAACTCAACGTGCAAGTTAAAACGTAACCTACGGTCCAAGAGGACGCCTAGGTTTGTGAATGACTCAACGTCCTCCAACTTGTGCGAATCTATAAAATAACGGGTTATGAATGACTTCCTTCTAGAGAAAGAAATCTTCTTACATTTATTTAGGTTTAGTGTCATATAATTTGACGAGCACCATGCCACCAATTTATTTAGGTCAGTTTGAAGCTGATGTGATTGCGATTCTAAGGAAAAAGAAGAAAACAGTTTCACATCATCAGCATACATTAAGATCTGGCTAGATTTCGCCGAAGGCAAGTCATTAATGTATAGATTAAATAAAATGGGTCCTAAGTGGCTACCTTGAGGTACTGCTGCCGAAACCTGGAATTCATATGAAGTGGTGAAGCTAAACAAAACCCTGAATGACTTATTGTGCAGATAAGAGCTTATCCATTTCACTAAATGGGAAGGGAAGCCAGCGGCTTGGAGTTTAAAGATAAGTAATTTGTGGTTAACTAAATCAAACGCTTTGCTAAAATCGGTGTATATGACGTCAGTGCGAGAGCCATTGGAAAATGCCTTGAAAACCTGACAAGTAAACTCTAACAGATTAGTGACCGTATATCTACCTTTTCGGAAGCCATGTTGGAGTGGAGATGTATACGATTTGATGGCAAAGGCCAAATGCTGAGTCAAAATTCTCTCAAATAGTTTAGGTAAAACACTTAAATTGGCAATGTCTCTATAGTTCTCCACGATCTGTCTACTCCCACTTTTGTGAATAGGAATAAGATAACTACTCCTCCAACGCAAAGGGAAAACACCTAAATTCAGGGACAAATTAAAAATCTTTGAGATAACACCACAACGCTCAATAGCGCAAGGCTTAAGTACACATGATGGAATTCCATCAGGTCCAGGTGCACAACTGCATTTCAGAGAAGTCAACCCTTTAGAAACGTCGTCATCAGAAATAACCAAATTGGGTATTGAAACCGAGTTGGTTATAGGATATGGGTAATTTGCTGATGAATCAAAACTAGCAGACGAAAAATTTCGTCGGAAGTACTCCGCAAACAGATTTGAGATTTCAAAATCATCCAGGGAGTCAGAGCAGTTAAAAGAGGGGTGTGCAGAAATTTTTCGTTTTGAATTAACAAATTTAAAGAAGTATTTAGGATTAGCAAACAGAGAGGATTTAATGAACTGAAGGTATCTGCAATAATAATTGTGGTTGAGGAAGTTAAATCTATGCCTTGCGGCTGAGTACGCGAAATAGTCTACACTAAACCAAAAAGTAAATTGTTTTATGTATATAAACCAAACTAAAGAACTGGCCCAAAAGTATCCTGCGAATGCACTCGTAGCGATGTCTAGTAGCACAGTATAATTAATTTTAAAATAAAAATTTAATGCATATAAACAATTTCACCGGTTTGAAAAACCGAGGATTTGCAGTGTCTTCTAATCTTGATGTTAACGTCTAGATATTGGCGTATTTATTTTTATTTGACGAAAGTTTGACTGATAATGTTGAAAAACAAAGGTCTTTTTCTCTATAAGTAACCAAAAATTGCTTTTTTTATGCTGATACAATTTGTTTACAAATGTTCTTCATAACAATTATATATACATACAGAATGAGGTGAACAAACGTACGCAAACACAAACTGTTGTAATCTTTTGAATGTGTTTCTTTTTACAATTTCTTTGCGCCAGACTCCTAATACAAATTTGGCTAGAGTTAGTCAGTTTTTTCCTTCTCATATAGTGAGAAAAATTTTCCTTCCGCAATTTTCTGTTTATATTTAAAACAAAATATAGTTCGTTTTATTTCAAAAAGACAATAACATCTATCTCCCACAATTGAAAAACAAATTCTGTGCGTCCAACTTTTTCGTTTGCCATTTTAGCATTCTAGAAAGAAAGGTAGGATGGAGGTATACTCTTTTTTTCTTCCATAATGCATGTGACACCCAAAAGGAAGTTTCAGAGATCCTATAAAGTATATATACTCTTGATCAGTGTGAAATTCTGAATTGATTTAGCCATGTCTGTTCATCTCTGTTACGTGTGTTGTTGGCACTCTCCTAGTCGCAAAAATGAAAATATCGACTTCAAATTTAGTGGAAACATTGGAAGTTTCTGCACGAAGATTGGTGTTGAAAATGGGCCAAATTAGTCAGAACAGAAGCGCACTGCGGAGCGTAAACTAAACGCGTCTCGGTTTTTGTTAGCAAAAATTTTCTAGTTTTGCTCGTTACTGAAATTTTTCACATTTACTTTACGAAGCACTGTACACTTTGCGTGCAAAAATGGGAAATATCCGCCATGCCCACACAAAGTTACAAATGATTACATTTTATTTTTTCAATTTTTTGTGTTTTTATACTTATTTATCATAAGGCAAACAAGATCGGATGTTTAAAACTATTTTGTGCACTCCTCAAATGAAGATATATTGTCTGCATGAAACTGGATTAATTCTAAAATGAATATAGCAGACACCGCGATTTCTTTTTTCGATATGGTTATGCGAAATTCGGCCCCCGCCGAATATAACTTTCTTACTTGTTTTTTCTTTTTTTGCTAATGTTTTAATTGCGTTATACTGTCATAAAGTTTTCATACGTGATAACTGTATATGGGAGTAAGCTGCTTGCGCTCTAATTTGGCCTCTAACGTAATAAACTGAGCGATCGTTTCCCGGGATCCAACGCCCAAAAGAAGATACAACAAGCAAATGAATGAAGAAAAAAGAAAGAGAATAAATTTGTATTTGAAAATGAACATAAGGCTGTGTGAATATCAGTTAAAATTGACAAGGTCGGAGCAGCCGGGCAAAAGGTTTGCAACCACTTATCACAATCCCAGAAACTCTGATATAGAAGTCTTTTTATTGTATTACAAATCTGATATATAAATTATTTTATAAATAATGTTACATTTTTGACAGAAGAGGCCGAATGGATTGTAAAGTTTACAAATCTATCTGAACTTTCAGTAAATGTTGAAACACAACACAACAACGAAAACGTGCTGAAGAGCACGTGAAAGTAAATTTTACTTAATAAAACCTGCTAATCAAGCCTATCTATACAAAAGATTAGAGTGTATGATAGAAGACGGGAAAGAGTTCGCGATATCTCAACGGGGGATTATATAGTGAAACACAAAAAAGTCATTTGATTGTCGACAGCACTGTAGTTGCTTGTTTGCTATTGGTGATAGCTAAAAGATTATTGATTAATAACTATCGGAATTGATTATTATGAAGCTTAACATGGGCTTATGCTTTTTATAAGAATATTTCAGAAGTTACTTAAAAAAAGTTTGTTGCTTGAACTAGCTTATTGGGTAAACTAGATTAAAGTTAAGACTACAGCGGAATGAAGTTTTAGTTAGGCTTACATTAGAGAAGGTCAATCCTTGCATTGTGGGTTATTTATTAAACTAGGTTAAAGTAATTAGAGCAAAACTTTACATTACAATAAATATGAGAAACTAATACTGCTACAATTACATAATGTGTAAAATGCTTTCTAGCCTGATTCAAGTGAGTTGATATGACACTGAAGCAGACAAAGCATGTTGAAGAACAAGTCCGATCATGCTTATGGACAGTCTAAGTTAAAACCAAATTATTGAGCTCATTTGACCAACGTTTAACAAGGCAAAGTTTTCGCTTTACTAGCACTGTAATCGATGTGCAAATTAACCAATCCCAATTTGAGATCAATAATATATGAAAATCAATAGAAAAAGCTGTTCCATATTTACATATATTTTAGTTTAAGTCCATGAGGTTAATATTGCTTGGCATCTTAAAGAATATTGAAGGACTAGTATACATTGTAACGAGTCTTCTGGGTAAGGTAAGCTCAGGACTCCACCAGGACTCATTCCAAGAAATTTATATTAAAAGAAAATTAAAAAATTTTATTTTATTATTTACTGGCGATTTTTATTGAAAGAGATTAGCGTATAAAAAAAAACCAGCTTGGTGACCCGACTTTCGCTTTCTTTTCTTCGTTTCGTACGATTATTATTTTCTTTCCGCGTTTTCCGTATCGCGAGATCTTCTGAAAATAAATGGAACACGTCGCGGGTGATACAGCAGTCAGCCTTGGCCTACAAGGCCGCTTGTCCGTCCCTAATCGTTTCACGTTGTAAGAGAGGGTGTCCATAAGTCCTTCAAGGATGACGGCTAAGCCAAACCTGTCGTCCCCTATCCGTAAAGATCAACAGTCTTTTCAGTCATTCAAGGATGACGGCTAAGCCAAACCTGCCATCCCCTATCCGTAAAGGTCAGCAATCCTAATAGTCATTCAGGGATGACGGCTAAGCCAAACCTGCCATCCCTATCCGTAAAGTCAAAAAATAAAATTAAACTAGTAGTCAAGTCAACTGATAATGTAGTCCGTGTCCATTTACATTTTGGCTGCTGTAACACGACTGAGAGGCTGAGTGTGCTGCGACGCGCTCTTTTACAGTCGCGATCACCATTGCTGTCCCGTTACATATTGGCTGTATTGGTGTTACAACCTCAACACTTACTTGTATTTGTGTTGTTACAATATTCTTATCCATTATCATGTATGCCTTATTGTTAATACTACCAACTCGTATGATCACTGGTGCTGGCTTAGGTACTAAATCGAATGATTTTATAAACCGTTAAGCATGCCTTCTCCTTTTTCTTCACAAACGTTTGCTTGTATGGCTAACTTATGCTTAGTCACGTATGTTTGCTTGCATCTACTAATACTACCTTAGGTATCGAACCGTATGAGTTTATTGTTAGTGCTGGCTTAGGTATCAAATCGAATGATTTTATAAGCCGCAGAACCGTTAAGTATGTTTTCATATGATGCGTATCATATCGACATGCATGATTGCACTGTTTCCTTGTATACATTTTTTTTTATGTCTATCTTCTTGCTATTGCTGTTCTAGGTACCGAACCGTATGATTTGCTCTTCGTACTTATGTATGTATTTATTTACATATTTTCTTGTGTTTATTAATAATAATTTGTGCGGGAGAAGAATGATATGTTGATGTAAGGAGAGCAGACACATAAATGGTATTTATTTTCTAGTGCGGAGGGGAAATTCAGACTGACTGTTATTAGGGTCTAAGGGTAGACATTTACACGGACGGATTTATTTTTTTAGTAAGGAAGCAAAACTCTTCCTTACAACATTGTAGGGAGAAATAAGATTTGAAAAAAAGCTTGTAAAAAACTTGTAAAAAATGTAAAAAAAAGTTCTTAAGACGTATGACATTATAAACCTTCAAACTTATCAACAGCGATAACCTTTATTAATTATGTCTTTTAAATAAATATATAAATGTTTCAAATTTTGTAGCATTAGCACCAAAAAGTTCAAAAGATTATTCTCAATATCTAAAAATAAATCTTACCTAATGATACTTCAATTTGGATACAACATTGACTTACTCAGTTTCTACAGCAACATTGGGCCCCTTGCCAAACACCTTCTCAATATATATAAATAATGGTTCAAAATTGTTTCCTTAAAAAAGATTCTACTAAAAGCGCAGTAGCAAATGCTAGGTAAAGTCGCGACTACAAAAGCAGCAAGCCGATGACGACAACCATCAGCACAACACTTCCAAGAACAGGTGTTAGGCACTGAAAGTTCCATTCGATAGCTTATTGCAGACGATTTAGCGCAATCCGGTCGATAGGAGCTTCTACCCATCTACGACAATCACTTAAAGTTGTGCGCATCAAACGTCTGACAATCGTTGAATACACTTGAATTGAAGCAAGTGTGATCGTACGTTACAGTCTGATGTTTTTCAGGCGCAGTAGCTGACGAATTTTTACTTTGGTTTTACTATGACGGTGGTTGTTCCTGTCTTGATTTCTTATTTTTTCCTTTTGCTCTTTTATAGGTGTAGATGTATGTATGCAAATTTTTATAAGGCGGCTATTCTCCCAAATAGCCATATCTATCCGTAGTAAGAACTGTTTCACATAATATTGTAGTTAACATACGACATAAGAAGAAAATTCGCAATAGTATATTTACCTCGAAGAGACAAATACAGATTTAGATTGCATAATTTTCGTAGCGAAAGACAGTCTTTACCAGAAATACTCTAAATATGGAACCCAAGGTTGAGTTAGCGATCAAGGGCTCTTCCAACATATTGCATTGGATCCATATTTAAGAAGAGTTGATAAAATGCATTTCATTCAACCTTTAGGAGTAAATATGTGCTAAAGATTCATTAATCTTACTTTAATCATTTACATTACCACCATAAAGCAAAACAAATGTGATCCGCACAGATAAAAAACCTGCGGTCATCACTAACAGAGTCACAGAAATCATTCGCAAAGAGATTAAACAACAGATAATACAAAATGGAATCTTATAGAATGTCGGACACTGTATTATATTGTTATCTAAGCAATCTGTACCGCGACCTAAAAAATCTATTGTACGTCATGCTCATGCTTTTTTGCTTCGGAGCACTATCCGTTATGACGTGTTCGCCAAGCACCTGGTTTGTGATTATGGAGATGGCCTCGCGGGGTGTTTCCCCCCTCCCATGACAGAATCCATGTAAGTCGTTATCAGAAATGCCTACGTTTTTCATGGTGAGAGAATTATGATACCTATGGAAGCCGGTGGCCAAACGTAGGTCACTCCTTCGTACCTCCAGTCGTTTACATGTTATACCGCAAGATTTTGTAAATCTCTTCGTTTGCCCTTGTCCTGCGCCATGCTTCCAGTGGATAATCTGATTTTTTCTATGCCCGTTCCGATGCCAGCCTATTAATAAAAGCTTCCTATCATGGTACTTCGGCATCCCCTTTTAGTCGTTTCATGGCTTTCAATACCTCAATGTCTAAGTAGACTTATTACGTGCACGCAACTGTGCTAGCCCAGCTCATTCTAACTTTCGAAGCAATTCATATCAATTCCAGATGTGATTGTTTGCCCTCTCCCTTAAACGCAAAGCCACGTACATCTACATCGCATGTTTAAAACCTCATATCTCTTTTTGCAACAAGTTGTGTGTAGTGTTTTTCTTTTAGCCCTTAAACGCATATTGTTGTCAATTTTATTGAATTTTTTTTTTATATAAATTTTTTTATCAAATTAATTTTAAAATGAACTGGAAGATCGTCTCAGCCGGATCTCGCCGATGTGGTCATCCTGAACCGACAGAATAGTATCAGCCTTGCGGCGGTCCATTTTCTTAAGAAGGGATCCGCCCGTGGAGTTCTTCAGTACTTCTAGGCGCTCCTCGACGTTTCCTAGTTTTCGTTTGTCGATGTTCGGCATCCAAGTTCGCTCAGAGAGGCGTCTTTTTCTATAAGTACAGACAGAGTTGTTATGCCCAGTGCCCCTTCTAGAGTATTCAAGGGGCAAGGTCGTCGTGCCGGTCATGCCGATGCAAGGGAGATGCCGCATTGCGTTTAGTGTCATCGCCGTCTTTTTTGGCTTTATTTTAAGCAACCAAGCCAGAGCCACATAGGTTAGTATCAGAAGGGTTATGACCAATAAATCATTTTCCACGTTTTACTGCATGGGCGTTGGGAGACGTTGGGAGATGCTCTGACAATTTTTTCGGTCAGCTATTTCTTATGAAAGTTCCAAGTCAGGGTTTTGTCCAAAGTGACGCCCAAGTATTTGATATCATTTAAATAGTTCAGTGCAACATCATATAAGTAGATGTTTTGCAATCGTTTTTTTTCGACAGAAAGGAACCAGAGCGCTTTGTTGAAAATTGATGTTTACTCGGTCATGTGCCGGGTTTTTACGGGTGTTCAGTTAGCGCGCCGCAGAAATATCTAGAACATCTGCATGGGCTAAGTGTTTTGAATCCGTACTTTTGAACAGAATGAAATTAGTGTTAATGGATCTATATGATTTTGACGGATGATCATGTTTGCCTTCTGCTTTTGGTGTAAAGATCTCTTTAGCTTGATTCTATTTCGGCATATTTGTACCATTAGGAGGCTAACTTGGTAAAGACCACCTAGTTTTGGTGGAACAAACATTCTGCACCGTGTAGGAGTAAAAAGAGACTCATTTCATCTTTCCATATGTAACATTCTGCTGGCGAAACTGGGGTTCCTAGAGGGCGCCGTATACGTTTCAATTCAATACAACTTCACAGCGGGCCTAGTATTGCACAGGCATCCACGAAATTGCGTCTTCAACAAAACCTGACCAGTTCCATTTGAACTACCCGGGTAGTCTCCGTTTGCTTTATTTAGAGTGTCAGACATAATCTTAGCATAGAAAGAGGTGAAATCATTGACTGCAACGAATTGTTTAAGATTTGAGTTGCATGCCGCCAAGAGCTTACAAGCATAACTAAAGATTTGGAATTTATTGTATAGTTTATTAATAAGTTTAGTATATGGGGAACTCTATCAAATACTTTTCTAAACATAACTCCTTCCATCATTAAGATAATCCCTAATCACTTTCATGAGAAGAGACAACGCTTTGAGTTGCTGCATCCTTTATCAAAGTACCGACCGATGTGCTCTTTAATGATATGTTCAATTTTTCTGGGAAGGCAGGATAGGATACTAGTCAGTCGAAGACTATTGTGTGTGAGGGATGAATCCTCACGAAATTTAGAGTTAATTTGTTTTGTATTTGCAACATGTCATAAATGATTTGATATGTAAGGAACGATGGATATTCCGTCGACACAAGCCGACGTATATGTTACTTTGCGGACGGCATTAAATAGGACGTTTCTGCAATGGAAATGAATAATCGCTGAAGTTATGGAAACAGTGGTGGCAAATCATGGGCATTTAGTGATTTTATGTGTAGCTCACTAGAATAATCAACCTCTCAGCGTACCTTTCCTAGGGAGCATATCGCGTCTTTGCTTAGAAATGACTCTTTCAAAAAATGTAATGCAGCCCAAATTGCTTTCTTTTCTTATCAAAAAGTTCAAATGATCACGCAACTTACAACAATATTTCGATGGGAGCCTTCATACAAAATGTTACGTTAATGGGCCTAGCTGGGGATCCATTATAATGTGAACATTTAGAATGCAGTATCCTATTTTGAACATCAAGTTGCTAATCTACGCAATTAGGATAATATATTGGATTAAAGTCAATCGTTTGTAATTAAGTAATAATGCAGTTAATGTAAGCACTCTTATCATTTTTATAACGTATGACATATCTAACCCTTATCAAATTGCCAGGAAGCTAAAGAAAAATTAACGAATAATATGTAATTCGAGGAGCAACAGGTTGACAATATTTTGCTTACGTAAGATTCTCATTTTCGAAAATGTGACAGATATGCGAAGTATATTGTCGCTAAATATTAAAATGGGTCGGTAAACAACTAAATCTGACACAGTGATGGTCTCTTAAACATATGTCTTGGGCGTAAAAAGATTTACCTGGTTGGACTAAATCGCAATTAAGATCTCCTTTATTATAATATTGTGATAAATAGCAAGTAGCTGGCCATACGTTCTTGCAAAAGAGGTCATGTGCAATATCAGGATTAAGACTATCATACTTCAAGCAGCTGCCCAAAAAATTTGTTGCTGGTTATTGGCCCATTATTCAAATCTGTTAATATGGGAATACCTATTACACAAATTCAAAGTAAAAATATGAAAAAGTCTTAAATAGATTGCTGTAAACATGTCACCAATTAAGTTTGAATTATATAAATTTGTGAATACTATAAATCCCTATATATTTAAAAGTTCACTTGAGCATTATGTTGTCAGTACTACAATACAAGTTGCATATGATAATCAACTACAATAAATTTAAAAATAAAGGTTGAGATGCTAATAAGAACAGCAAATATGTAGATGAACCATCACATTTCATTTTACACACAAAACTTTTTGTTCACAAAATCTCATAATCATAATAAAGAAGTAGAATGCTATAAGAGATGCAAAATTTAATTAAAAAAGGAAGAAAAAATTTAACGTAGTTAAAAAAAAATTTTTCTATTACTTCAATGTACCCTTGGTTGAATAAGGCAGCGTTCAAAAATTAAGTCAAAAAACTGTATAAATCGATTTGCTTGACACTGATAAGGGAAGGGTGTGAAAGTTCGATAGCCATGGTGTCTGTAAGAAGAGCCAGATTATTGAATGTAATCAATAGCATATGCTTTTTAAATTTCTTGTTTCTCCCATTTCTAGTTCCTTAATGAACAAGACAGTACACGTACGCTATAGCAAAAGCATTACCATCGCGCAAATAGACGCTGATGCACAGGAATCAAGGAGTATAAATTTCAAGAGACGGAAGTTTTGAGTTCCAACAGTTTTTCAAACAAAAAAACTTTTTAAAAAAAAATGTTATTTTTCACTTAACCCATTGACTGCCAGCTACGAGATATCTTGTAGTGCGTCCTGCAATTTTAGATTAATTACAAATGGTCTTGGCACCCAGAGCCAGACGCTCTAAATATGTCTGGCAGTCAATGGGTTAATAGATGCTTTAAACCTTCCTGAATATATGGAAAAAAAATTAATTTTACTCGAAAAAAACATTCTCCTTGAAATTTCGGGCTTTTTCTGAAAGAGACCACCTGTGTGTGCTAAGTACCTGCTGCTGGTGCCTAACGTCTTATCTGTTAAGTTATCTAATAAACTAAAAGATGAAAGCTATGACTTGGAAGCTATTTGCGTGCGCTTAAAAGCAATTCCAACAAATCGAAAGCCTACAGCAGTTCTGCCAAGAAGCTAGAAGTCTCTGATAGACTTTGTGGTGTTGATTATTAATTCAAGTGATAAATTATAAATTTTTTTTGCTGTTTTCCCCGCCGTTTAAAAACACTTAACCTAGAAAATGTGCGATAAAGCTTAAAATTGTGGAGCAAAGAGAATGAGGAGAAAGATTTTAACATGGAAGACCATTTTCATAGCAATGGCATCGCAGGCCAATAGAAAAATAATAGAAAAATTGTTTATATAAGAAAAAATGTCAACAACGCATTGCAAATTTTCAAAAGTGTTTTGCTCGAAGCACCATTTTTTAAAACGGTCTACGGAAGAACTCCTGCAATTTCCATCCGTTTCCCCGGATTTTATACAATATCTTTAAAACCTTTCGATAAGTTAATTTAAACATTATTTTTTAATGAAGAAGCGCTTTTTTAGGTCAAGAATTGAGTTTTTTGTTTAAACACCCATGTTGTTAGCGATAATATAGAAACTTTTGGGGATTCGTCGTGCTTTGTCGCGGTAGTAGTTGTGATTTTCGTTGCGTATGTTGGTCAGGTCGCCTTGGTGGTCCGTACAGTACAAAGTCTTGGAAGCCTGACTCTTGATAATATTCCTTCTTACCCCGGTGGCGATAACCCCTTTGATTTGTAAACCGCCTATAATCACGATCTCTCCAAGACTGCAGTTGTCCACTTGCAGCGGTGATGATTGAAGGAGTAGCTGGCACCTTCGCCTGCTGTTACGGTATATACGATCTAATTTGGGCCGTAGTGTGTAATCAGTGTGGCGCATTTTGCATTCTCAATACGTAAGGACGAAGTCTCTTACGCATAGATTAGACCGTTTGACGAATCTCATTAGCCAAACACTTTAAATCGTGGGTTAGGAAGATCTTTAGAAAATCTTGCTTGAAGTCTTGCCAATCTACGCATGAGCGGCGGTTATTCGGATACTACATCTGAACTTCCCCTGAAAGTAGCTCGATCCGGGGCGTGATATTTTCGAGCAGTTCGCACATTTCATAATGTTCTCCAATGCACTCTATGAATTCCATAGAGTCGGCTTTACCGTCAAAACTGAATATCGGTCTTTGTACTTTACCAATGGCTGCGCCGCCTAATACAGGTTCTGTAACGTTACTTCATGGGCTATCGGAACGGCCGATTTCTTCTGGTGGCTGTAATGCGGATTTTCGGGTCCCGAACTGATTTTCAAGTTCTTCGAGATGTTTCAGATTTTCTGGCTTAGCATCTGCACTGCCTGTAAATGCGAGTAAGACTTTTCACATGTAATCTGCTGTTCCTTTTACATCTAGGCTGAGTCCGGTATTTATATATATTAACTCGTCTTTGCGGAGATGGCAGGCCCAGGAAGTCTGCACCGTACTGGTTTTCTTTTCTTTACTGTCATCTTATTTTTTAACACTAAACCTACCGACATTCCATGTGTACTTATTTCTACCATGAGCGGTCAAATGACCGCATATGTAAAAACATATGTATCTTAGTAAAGTAGATAGTAAACAAAATATTTTTCTGATGCTACAATAAAAACTCGTTCCCCGCTTTTCGATGTTGTATGTTTTATTTACTTTTATGCATTTTCATCTCATTTTTTACAAATTACAGTATTTTGTATTGCACATTTTCCACATACGTGTTTTTGACATTTTATACAAATTTTGTTTGTTTCATTGACTTTACAATATCTTACTTGACAAGATCTCTGTTCAGAAGAAACATTCTTTGCTTATCTGTTTCTTTTGCTGATATTCGGTCCCAAGTTCTTCTGCAAATTGAAATAAAAAGCTCTAGCCTCGATATTTCTTCACCCGTCGTTTCTTTATATAAAATCCAAGCATTTATCCCGGCTAAATTTAATGTATTGAAAAATACATGTAGGGCCATATTTGACATTTAGATTTTACACTATATTTTCTGGCCATTTGATCGGTTACATCTACACCGAATTTTGTGCTATTGTAAAATCTAATTGTCTCTGGTATACGGGTGGCATTTTTTCAATTTCAACGGATGAATGCATTGAACTAAGTATCAATACTTTTTTATTGGGTTTAGCTTTATAAATTGTAAGAATACAATCTTTCGATTTGTATAATATTGTTGAGAAGCGTACCTTTGCCTGTCTCGCTAATTTTGGCAGCTCTCTTTTATTTCTTCGGATAGTTCTAATAAGCGTCGTTCTTTTTGCTGGAAGTTTACTCGCTAGTGACGCGCTTGTAAAAAAATTGTCAACTGTTATATTTCTCCCATGGCCTGTATATGGTTCTGCTAATTTCAAAGTTACAAACTCTCCAAGTGGGATTGATGATTCTCTTCTTCATCTTTTCCCAAATATGGAAAGCGGTTTACAATATATTTACTACTTACATCGGAAGCCAACCAGAATTTTATGCCAAATTTGTCCGGTTTGTTGGGCATGTATTGAGTAAATCTACAACGTGCTTCTTTAGGAAACAATTGTTCATCTATAGCAAGATATGCTTTGACTGTTTTCGATAAATTTATTACCAAACTTCAGAAATCAATGCGAACTTATTGTTTTGTAAGCATTAGCTTCGTTGATTTTTGTTATCAAATCGAATAAATCTCATGATTTCTGCGAAGTCATTTCGACTCGTAACATGACGGATCCCATTTCGTGTTCCATAAATATAATAAATTAATATTTTTAGGCTCATATGCGCCACGTGCATACGGAAATCCAATAAATGCATAAAATTTTGCAATAGATAAATTCCATTTCGTTTTCCGCACTCGAAATGCCTCTGATTCCGTATATTCTCTTACATGTTCAATCATTTTATGATCAATAATCAAAGAAACGGGTCTACAATTACATTCTCGACTCGTAAAACAATTTCAAGAATACGATTATCGAAGAAGATAGTCGAAAATGACATAAATTTTTCAAGCGGTCAAATGACCGTTCGTGGTAGAGTAGACATGGTATAGTTCGTTTTCGGAAAGTAAACAATAAAAAAAGTTGTAAATAGTGAAAAATAGTTTGTATGCATATTTTAGGAAAACTAAATAAGCTACATGATGACGATGTATGCGAAAAATTTTAAACGAAATTTTAGAAACGGTCATTTGACCGCGCATGGTAGGTTTAGTGTTAATGTGCGTTTTTGGTTTGCTTCTTTTATTTCCGCTTTCCTTCTTCAACCTTTCACTTTGTTTTTTGAAGGTCCCTGCTCGGACGCCATTTGTATGGGTGCGGGGTTTTTCCTTTCTATAGCTGAGATATAATACAAGGTATTTATTTAAGATGCATATATGTGAAAAGATATAACGAGTTAATATGTAAGCTAAGTGTGTGTACGAACCTAATATATTGTGGCAATTATGTATGGCAATGCTATGTATGTACATTAACAATGTTGAGGAGAACAGCAGTAATGAACGAAGTTGTAAGCTATAGCTCTGGACAAAACCAGAAAATTATAACATACGTTCTATGAAAGTAGCGTGTATTAGGACCATCATTGTGAAACATAACTGAGACAGCATTCACTTCCTTTCAATACAAACATCAGTATTTCGAAGAATCCTAGGTATTTCTTTAATTATAAGAATGTAGATTAAATTATGCTTTTTTTTTATTCCAGTTTGCACCCGAATATACGTTGGCCACAGAGCTTCTTCAGTAGAAGAAACTGGCTTCAGTGATGCCAGTTTGTCCAGAGATATGTTTTTTGCTAGTGCGCTAAACATGTGCATAATAAACTCCTCAAATTATTTATTATTATTCCATTACCTTTTCCGTCTTTACCAAAGAAATTGTCAAGAACACCAAGTTTTAGGGATATTATAGCAGTGTAACCGCTTAATAAACTTTTACATTTTTTTCAATAGGGGAACAAAAATTTAAACTTAAAGAGAACTTTTCCTTAAATTTCCGGCCTTTCCCGAGCATTTCATGAAGACCGTCTGTGTGAAATGAATCCCTTCAGCGAAGATTCAGCTTGATTTCTAACTTTCTTAATCCTTTGACAGAAAGTCTGCAGAGAGCGTTTGTCTTCATTTAAACCTATGTTAGTGTGGCTTGTTTCCTTGACACAACTTTTACAAAGCTGTAAGGTCTTGGCAGTGAGAACGGGCCTTTTTTTGGGAGGAAAAATAAAAAGTATAAGGATTTCCTAAATAACAAGCAAAGTAAAATATAAAACTTTAAACTTTGATTTCGATCCAAAAACGATTGATTGTGACGGCGCAGAACAAAAAATCATAAAAACCTGTGCCCAAAAATCATGAAATTCAAACGTCTAAAAAGCTGAATTTGAGATTTAAAATAGCAAACGCAATAAAAAAAACGGTAGAATAAAGTAGGACAGTAACACATTACTCACTAAGATCGTAGAATGACATATAAATTTTATCGCTAGTGAAGAATGCGGATTTCAATTATTTTAGTGCCGCCACTTCTCTCTTTGTAAAACAGTGGAAATATCTGAATTTTGTGTGTACCAACTCTTTGGCGCTCATAGCTTTAAGGTTTACCACTTCATTGCGAGAAGGTTTCATAAACCGAAAATCGATGAAACGAACTTGTAAAGTGGCTTGGTAGCTCATTGCCGGCAGACCAGTTGCCCTCGGCCCGTTGTGCCGCATTACAAACTAGAAAAACAAAATTTAAAAAAAAGTATATCCCCCAATTGCATTACATATATAATGTAGTCGGTCCTGTCCATCGTCCGTTGGTCCTTCCTTTGTCCGTTGGTTACTGTCCCATGTCCCTTCACTGTTCCTTATACGCGCACCACTCCATACAACGCCCCAGCGGTGAGGCATGTGGCTTAATTAATCATTATTTTTCTTTTATTTATTCATTACCAAAAGAAAGCAAAACAAAAGAGGTACTTAGCTGCTACTCAATGGTGCTCCATTGCAGCAATTTTCTTCACCTTACCCCGGCTTCGTGTCATCACACTGGCAAGAGGTTTCCACATATGTATTTTGGGGCAATGGCATTTAGATGTTGGTGTGTATACAGGCAACAACCGCAGTACAATCAGTTAAAACCGTATGAGAATGTAGGTCTGATCCGCCTACTGAGACGACATCCACTTGACGCAATAAAAAGACGTTTTTTTCCCTTTTTTCCGTTTACTTCTCCTTTATTTCACAAATCAATTACTAAGTATTTTTTGCAATAACAGTTCGGGTTCTCTTACATTGCTATTACGCACATGTCTATTCGTAGTTAACAAATTTCTTC
>CCAG010000568.1:0-16595 GCA_001077435.1 Glossina morsitans morsitans | reverse complement strand
TTACTGGCCTTCATCATTGTTATATATGTTCTCATACATCATACATCATATGATATATATATATATATATATATATATATATTTGTTTATTTTGGAATGTATTATATGTGTAGAGGTGACCTTAATTAAATATTTCATTGCAGCGTATTAGTTGAGTGCGTACGTTTTTCTTGTCTAGGGGCATACATACACACACATATTGATATACATTATATACATATGGGCTTTTGATTGAAACAAAGTTTAAATATTAATAACAATGTTTTTTATAAATGATTTAGGTCAGGACAGAATTTCCTAAATAACTAAGAAAACTATTGCTTTTCCCTTGTATTGGTGTCACTAAAACTCTGCTAAGAGATTATTGCCCTTTGGACACTTAGCTGACATTTCATTCATGTTTGATTTTTTAATCCAAATGAAATGAAGGGTGTGAAGTTATATTTAAATATAATTAGCAAAGACACAAATCAAAATTTCTTTACAGAGCTCTATTGAGCACTTAACAGAATTGTATAAAATGGAGTCTCGGAGGGATTTAAGTCGAAATTCAGTTAAAATATAAGTTTTGGAAAATTTTTTTACAAAATATAATAAACAAAACATGCATTTATTAAAATTAATTAACTTTTAAAATGTCAGTATTTTTACACTATGTCATAAATGAGGTTGATAAAGCGAAAGTTTGCTTAGCTACTGTGGGCAAACCATGTCCAGTGAAAAAATGAAACTAGCACAGCATGAATCCTCTATTAATAGCCTTTCCAACAATGTCCAGGTTATATTCAATTTTGCTCGGAGAATTTTTTATGGGACTTTGAAAATTTCTAGGAAAAAATCGAATTTGAAATTGAGCCAGATCCGCCCGGATATCTGAAACACTTGCAAAAAGGAAGCGTGATCACGTCAAAGTTAAACAAAAACAAAGATAGCCAGCCTATAAGAGGAACATACATATTTCCTATAAGGTCAGCGAAAAGGCAATATAAACATCCTGCGTCGAGCAACTCATGCACCTATATTTAACAAAATATTTCGTAAAAACTACAATAAATACCCTCCCCACACTATCCTGTAGTTGTGCATATAATGAATTTTCAAAATAAGTCATTATATGGGCAGTGGTCGACAAAGAGGTCGGATCTGAATGACTTTCAATAGCAATTGTCCTCAGGACAAAACACGTCAGTGTAACTGGGCGGATAGATAAGCTTAAAACGACTCTGAATTGATCTGTAAAATAATAAAGGGTTTATGTATATCAAGTTCTTCTGTGTGTTGCATATATTCACACGAGCTTAATGTACCGTTGTACCACCACAAAGGGTATAGCGCATAATGAACGATTCGCCCTCAGACGAATACAAATTTCTAACTTGCTATATACTTTTCAGTTTGTATTAAGAAAACTTTATGGAATTCTGATAAGATTTGAGCACCCAGTAACAAGTAATGGTGAGGAAATTATCCCAAATACATATTGAGATAATTGTGGTTAAATATTGCAAAAATTGCCATGAATTTCAAGAGCAATTCATTGATCCCATCAGATATATTTATTTCGCAATTTTCGGAATTGAAAACTCGAAACCCGATAATGTAGAAAAGTCTAATAATGCATTTGGGAGGAGAATTTTGAGCGTTCCATGATTAGCGTCGGGGTTCTTCTGTTCGTTTGTGTGATGTTTGTTGTAAACATTTTTCAACTTCAAATCTAACAGAAACATCGGAGGTTCTCGCACGCAGGTTGTGATTGGAAATGGATCAAATCGGTCGAAGGTCACGTCCGCAGTAACATGTAAACTGAGAACTCCTTTGTTTCCCATGAGGAATAAAAAATTGGTTTTTTGCTCATTACCCACAAACTATAGCAGATAAATGTACAAAAATTTGAACGCATATTCTATGGGCAATGTTGTAGTACCTGAGTGAAAATGGGAAAAATTGCCTACGCCTACTCTATAGTATAATGTATCAAATTTTTTTTTTTTTTTTTCAATGTCTTCATAACACACAGAAGCAAATTTTAAAAACCTCATAAAGCATATAAATTCTTGGGCAGATTCAGATTTGAAATGCACCTAAGCATGTTCGTCCGTCCATTTGTCCGTCTGCCGACTGTGTAGTATCTGTGGTAAGCATTCTCCCGTTCGCAAAAATCAAGATATCGCCTACAAATTTGCTAAAGATTTTGGAAGTGCCCTACACTTTTCAAAGGACACGCCCACAGCGAGTATACAGCAAAAACTTTTATTTTGATATAAAAAAAAATTCAACTTCGCCCACTCCATCTTATAGAGCTTGAACATTTTTTTTCCTTTTTTTGTCTTTTTAGGGTAACTATGGTGGGTATAAAAGATTCGGTCACGATCGATTATAATTTTCTTATTGATTTTTATATCTTTTTATACCCGGTGGGGATATATTGATTTTGTCAAATCGTATGTACCCCCATCTCACGGTTACTAGCAAATTCTGAACCAAATAAGAAATATCCGCCTTTGCGGACTTGGCGGGGGGTATTAGTTTGAAATCTGACAAGACTATTGAAAGTGATGGCCAGCCCCCAGTACAAGTACATCACGAGCTGAGAATACCATTGTTCTCAGAAGCACAAAAAATTGAATTTCTTTGCTAATTAGTCATAAACCACAACCGATATATCGGTATTTGTGTAAAATGAAAAAAATCGGCCGCATCTACCCAATATTTTAAAATACCATAATTGGATTTCTTTCTATATTTTTTCTGTTTATTTACCTTTTTTTATCGTTGTTTAAAAAACAGAGATGCATTTTGCTCTCGACTATATTCATTTGGCCTGGCTTGTTTTTCAATCCTTTTTTCACATCCGTACTATATGTTATTGGCTGTTTTTCGTTGTTTCTCTTTAGGAGAAGCTAAGAATCTAAGTAGCCGCAATGCAGCTAATACAAGTTGCAGCACCCAAGGCACTCGTGATGTTTATTGTACCATCGCTTTGGATCAGGAAGAAATATGCCGCACTCCCACCATAGAACGAACTCTTTCACCTTTTTTTGGTGAGGAATATCAGTTTAAAATACCGCGCCGGTTTCGCTACCTGTCCGTGTACGTGTGGGATCGTGATCGTCACATAAAACAGGACAAGCCCATTGGTAAAATAGCTATAAAAAGGGAGGAGTTACACATGTACAATCATAAGGATCATTGGTTTTCGCTACGACCCGTTGATTCGAATTCCGAAGTGCAAGGTATGGCGCATATTGAGGTGCAATTCGATGAGAGTGCCCCACCGATTAACGAGCAGCGCATTAATCTGTTGCGACCGAGTGATTATGAATGTAACAACAGTGAAGTTATTGAGGAGCTGGTAAGCCTACAACAACATCAAGCGTTTCAAAATGATTATAAAGAAAACAATGAACTAAGCAATATACAACGAAACAATGCCCAAAAAGCCCGTAACACAGGCGTTGGCGGTCTGTTCAGCAATCTCCAGCAGAGCGTCGAGCAGGGATCCATTTGGAAAAGTGCGGCTATCGCAAGCAATGCGAAGCATTCAAGAGTGATAATAAGAGTGCCAGAGTGCGTAGACTTGTCGAAAAAGAATGGAACTTGCGATCCTTATGTAATGTGCACGGCATTATACTCTAATAAGCGGCAAATATCAAAGCGCACAAAGTTGCGCAAGAAGACTGTCAATCCAGAATTTGATGAAGCAATTGGTTTCGATATGTGCATTGAAGCCGAATCGTCTTCGTCGACGAAGTCGTTACAAGCGCAATACGATGTAAGTAGCGGCAGTGGTACAATCAATTCGAACAAAGCATACACCATATATCCAGTGGGGGGAGCGGACCTTTGTGAGATAACAGTGACGTTGTGGCACGATGCATCGGGCATGTCAGATAAGGTATTCCTTGGGGAAGTGAAAATACCAATGCGCAACAAACAACAGCAAGCCGCCGTGCAGACGTCCGCTTGGTACTACCTGCAACCTAAATCAGCGAACACATCAATACGGGCGGTGAACTCAACTGCACGCTCATGCGCTACACCGCCTGGCACACGTTTAAGTGGAGATAGTACAATAGGTTCGTTACGTTTGAAATTACTTTATACTGCCGATCACGTTTTCCCACTCGCCACTTACGATGATTTAATGAACCTATTGCTCGAATCGGTTGATCAACGACCCATAACTCTTTCATCCGTTTTTATTTTGGGGGAATTGGTATCATGCAAAACGGACGTCGCTCAACCTTTAGTGCGGTTATTTACTCATACTGGACGGATAGCGCCGATAATAAAAGCGCTAGCCGACCACGAGATCTCCCACCTTACCGATCCCACAACGATATTTCGCGGTAATACGTTGGTTTCAAAGATGATGGACGAAGCGATGCGTTTGTCAGGCTTACATTATTTACATCAGACACTTAGGCCCGTTTTAGCACAAATACTTACTGAAAAGAAACCCTGCGAAATTGATCCGTCCAAGGTAAAAGATCGTTCTGCTGTCGATACAAATCTTCATCATTTGCAAGATTACGTGGAGCGAGTGTTTGATGCTATAACGAAAAGCGCAGTGCGATGCCCGAAAGTGTTGTGTCAAATATTTCATGATTTACGCGAATGTGCTGCGCGTCATTTCCCACGAAATCGGGAGGTGCGCTATTCCGTGGTATCTGGTTTCATATTTTTACGCTTTTTTGCACCTGCAATACTGGGCCCAAAATTGTTTGATTTAACCACCGAACCATTGGTAAATAAAAAATACTAATAAATAATATCGACGTTTTATCCAGAGATGGCGTCTAATGTCATATGATTTTTGATTTTTATTCAGGATTGCCACACGAACCGAACTCTAACATTGATCTCAAAAACTATTCAATCCTTGGGTAATCTCGTTAGCTCGCGTTCCTCCCAGCAGCCCTGCAAGGAAGAGTACACTGGGCAATTGTATAAGAAGTTTTGCACGGAGAAACACCTGGAAGCTGTTAAAAGATTTTTGGAAAGCATTTCCGCCTCACCTAGTGATGATGAGAATAATTTAGCACTTGATCCGAGCAAGTTATATTTAACGCGGGAAATTAACCCTGAGCCAGTATTACTTAAAGAGGGGTGCGTTGAATTTTATAAGCCTTGTATTACATACATATATATATTTATTTACTTAAACAATACATTAATTGTTGCACTTGTATTTAATTAACACAGCATTATGACCAAATATCTTCAGTGTCGTAAGAGGTTTGGACGACGACCTTTCAAGCAACGTTACTTTCGATTGACCACGCAATCACTTAGCTATGCAAAATCAAAAGGCAAACAACCCATCTGTGATATACCTTTGACGGAAATCGAGCGTGTGGAGCAACTAAATGATAAGAATTTTAAAATGCAAAACTGTTTCAAGGTAACATATATATAAACATAGCAGTTTGATTATATTGTGGATACGTATTTTAAAAACTATCCATAGATTTACACATTCCTATGTGACAGAGAGAGAGAGAGAGAGAGAGAGTGAGGTTTCGAACAGTTCACTAATTAATGAACAGTTATGCATCTATTTCATCTGGGCTTTCCGTTCCGGTTATGCCATATACGCATATTGAATCAATTGTATATCAACTGACCAAAGAAACTTTTGCGAACATTTTAATGCTCAAACTTATATAAGTAATAACTAGGGTAAGCGATGCTAAATGAATTATAAGACTTAAAAAAGTATTTATCGCGAACCCGTAAATATACATAAATGTTCGCTATCAGCATGAATGTCGGAACTGATTTAAATACACTTTTCAGCCTGTCCTTCTGTCCAGCAAAACAAATTTTCTTTCTTGGCCTAGAACTTCGCAGAACCTTTTACGTGTATTTTCAGTCCTAGGCTTAGATACTTAAGTAGTATCTTAGATTTTTTCCTGCAATCCAGGAAGAACGAAATCATTTGTAAGTCGCGCAATTATCTACAAAACGCTTCTGAATCGTATAAAGATATGAATTAAAGTCTAAATCTATATATATCTATATATGCATGAAAATTACGAAGTGTCTCTCTCTTTCTCTCTCCATTCATATATCAGTTGAATGTATCTTCCTCCCCATTTTGCGATGAAATACTTTGACACAAACTAATGATTGATAGTAAAAAGTTTGGCCGAATATGGAATGGATCATAATTGAGATTGTGCCGAATGTCATTGGAATGGATGTGTCGAAGTTTGCTTTTGATGCCCAATGTTTTTTCTATATTCTTTATGTTTTAGATAATACGGAAAGAGCGTTCTCTTATCGTACAAACTACGAACTGTGTCGAGGAGCGTGAATGGATTGACTTATTGCACAAGATATGTCTCACGAATTCTATACGATCGCAGTATTTTCATCCGTCGGCATTTGTAAATGGCGTTTACAGTTGCTGTAATCGATCGGATGAAAATGCACCCGGATGTAAAAATTTTCCCCCCGAGACAATGAATTACTTTCAAATGGATTTGATAACAGCTCTTGACCCTGCACTCGATTTGCAGCGCATTCACACGCTCATAATGTCGCATATGACACAATTGGAGGCCTTTCTTGATCAAACAGGTGGTTTTCATCATTTGCAACAGCAACATAATCCTCTGTTAGCTACTGCATTATCTCTGCAACAGCAATCACCACATGCGTATGCAAAATTCAAAGCAATACTTGTACAGTTGCGTGAGGTTGCTTACGTGATAGATAAAGATCATCGTAATTATAAGCAAGGCATTGCGCGTGAATTGAAATACGGCAGTCGGCAGGCACCGATTGGCGATGATAATTATTTACATATGATGCGGACGGCTGGACATATGCAAATACAGCAGTCGCAACAGCAGCAAGTCTTGCCGCAAATGCAACATGTTATGGCTTACCCATATCACCAACAGCAGCAGCAACAGCAGCAACAACAACAATTACACGGTAATATGAATGCTTATTGCATGCATTTGCAGCCGCAACAGCATCGACAACAAATGACTTACTATCAACAGCATCATCATCAACAACAACAACAACAGCAACAACAACATTTGCTGCGCGCCACAGCCACAGTACACCATCAACAGCATTCAACAAATGTATCATCAAGTAACTCATCGACGACATCAAGCGTTACACCGGTTACACCAACACCACCGAGCATTTATTCAGAACGTTACGCTAATAAATGTTGATAGTGAAAAATGATTAAATCTAAAACGATTCTTATGTACAAACAATTTTATATTCATACACACACATACACACACACAAACACGCGCAAACATACATACATACATACAAGCGCACACACATTTACGTACAAACTCATGTACATACTCATTCACAAATACAAATTCGAGTACTTAGGTGTATAAAATTTACAAATACACCCAGCACATGGCACAGGTGAGTCATGAGGAAACGATCTTCAGCATTTGGTCAATGGCTTTTTTTTTTTTTTAATGAAGAAATAAATACAAATACAGGTGTATGTGTTTACTGTACAACCATTACTACGCTATCTACAAACGTTTTCATATGTAGAATATGTACGTACACATACATTTATGTATATTTGTTTTTATATATCCATTGTACAAAAGGCATGAGAAAATGCAAGAAAGAAAGAAGATTGAACACGGGAGAGGGTAATGCTGTGCCATGTATGGAACGAATACATTTCCGGCACGTTCGGTAAAAACCTTTATTCATATATTCATAACTACAAATTTTTTTATCTTTTCTCTTTAAGTTAGAGATTCGTTTTTGTGACTGAACCGACTAAGGCAAATCAAAAGCATTGTATTTTTTTACATACATTAACTGTATACTCTTAGATGTATAGATAATAAGAAGGATAACAAAACAAATAACAACAAAAAGTAATATGTTAAAGTTCAAATTATAAATTAAAAAACAAAACAAAAAAAAAAAAAAAGGAAAAAACAAAAAATAAGGATAAGCAAAGCAGGTGTTCCATTATTTTGTTTTGCTGTATGTGTATGTAAGTTTGCGCCGCGCACCCATTATGTATTCATTTAAGCCCATGTATCATATACACGGGTCGATGATTTATGTAGGGTGCAGGTGCACACGAATATTGGAATTGGCAAAATAATGAAACAAGCATATAATGATATGTATTTAATACAAAATTAAATCTTAGGAGTAATTTGTAAACTAAACATTAATTGAAATTCTATTTATTTTATATTAAAACCATAAATACATGATTATCTGTTGTACAAAAATTAACTTTTTATCTATAACTTTTTAAGTTAAAAAATAAGCAATTAAAAAATCCCCCACAAACGCATTAATAAACAAACAAATAAATTGCTACATTACTACATTTACAATTTTCGGTATATTTACCTCTTCGCTGAATTGCAGAGCGCATACATAGCCTATCGGCCGCCAGCAGTAGCGAGCGGTATTACGAATGAAATCATTTGCAAAATGCGTCACTTTGGCGAGAAGAACTGTGCATTATGTGATAGCTCCTATTATTATGTTCAAAAATCATTTCAGCCAATCAATCGAAACGGATTCAGTTTGAGCGAGCCTATAGAGCATTTCAGGTGATGCATGGTGTAGTTTGATCAATATTTTTGAATTTCATTCATTTAAAAAGCAAAGCTATAGTTAACGCAATTAATAGACTATTTAACACGTTCGCGGACGCGAATGCTACAGCATTCATTTTCATAGTGATGCAAAATGACGTGAATGCTACAGCATTCAAATTTTAAAGACAATTTCTGTTCATTTAATTTCATGTAACCTTAAGTTTTTGTAATTAATATACATTTCAAAGTAATGACCAATTGATTCATTAAGTACTTTCTTATTTTTTTTATTTTTCTCCGTTCTGACTACTCTTGTAATATATGTATAATCAGATTTTGGATATTACAACTAATTTCAAAAATAATTGCCTGTCTATTTTTGCAGCTCCCTGAAATTTTTAGTGTCCGCCAACGTGTTAAAGTGCATTGTGGCATAATATAGTAAAAACAGCAAAGACAATTTTTTTGTAATTATAAATTGTGCTCAAGACCAAATAAAAAAATTTAGGAAGTTAAAAAAAATTAGCAAATTAAACAACACCAGAACGAATGTTACTAACAGCGCTAGATAACTTATAATAACAGATTTATTTGTTTACCTTAGCAACGATAATATCAAACAATGAAAATAATTTATTATAAATTTATTTGTATATCAAATGCTATCCTAAAAATCCTAAAAAGCCGGTAGCTGCATATTTCTTTTCTTTGTCACCGAAATGCTATTTAAATATCCGTTAACTCCAGATTTCTTTGCAGAAATAAAAAAACATGTATGTGTGCAGAATGTGCAGAGCACAGAGTTGCTTGTAATAAATAAGAAAAATAGTCAAAAAAGCTTCTGTTATAGGAGAAAAAATGGCAACGCTGTTCAGGCTTCTCTGTTAAAACAGATAATCTGTTCAGGCTTTTCTGCTAAACTGAAAAAACAGAAGTGTGGCAAGAAAAGTGGCAAAGCAATTAAGAAGAAGAAACTCTGGGAAATCGGATACGAAATCTATATGAAAATTCCACACTTTTTATTAATTTGATTATGATAAAGTAAACAGCAATAAAAATATCTTTAATTTTTTTTTATATTTTTTATAACTTTTTTGCATGATACTGCAGTAAGATTGTATGACGAACATTTCGAACATCGAAAACTCGACAGCAATCTCGACATTCAAATATCTCGTTGCCAATTTCTTCGTAATTAAAATTAAAATAGCTGCTACATATTACATGTATGGTTGTTTCGTTCCGTTGTTCCATCTTTGCTTTGGTTTGTGTCCAAACTCCCCTTTAAACAAATCCCCTCAACAATATTGAAAAATTAATTTTCGCATATTTTTAATGCAGAGCTGCATAGAAAATTCGTTATACTTTTTCTTGCTTGGTTCTTAAGCGTTTTTTTTTTTTCTTGTTTTTTAATTCCGCCATATATATATTGCATTATTTTAGAGAAGATTGTAGAGCAGAGAAATTGTTGTTGCGTATAAAGATTGTCGGGATTATCGTTGTATAATTTTTTACGTATACTATTTTTTGTTTTTTGTCCTTGTCAGTCTTCCTCCTAATGGTATTTACAGAAGTTTCAATTTCAGCTAGCTAAAGTGGAACTGAGCAAACGCATACAAGCTAATTTATTTCTTAGTCAGTTAGTTAGTTAGGGAAAGACTCATTGAATTTTAGTAAGTGAGCGCTTGAGTGCTACAGATGTTTTTTTAGAAAACTGATGATAATATTGAATCCACATGATGAAGATCATATCAGAAATGAATGCGAGAATATGTTTTCTTACTATTATATAAACTTAAAGCACATGTCGCGTAGTGCTTGTATGTATACGATTTCCATCGACTTGAGCATAGACAAGCTATCATTGTCTATAGGGGGCCAATAGATATTTGATCAATGTGCTAAAGGTTTGACATATGTAATATATTTTAACTTTCAGCGGTTCAACTTTTTCTTCTTTAGGGAATTTTAGCTAAAACTATATTAAAATCAGAACATAATCAAAACTTTTTTTTTTGTCATCACCAGTAAAAAGATTTTTAATAGATTTAATAGAATAAATCTTGTGTTTAGTTGCAGACGACCAAGGTTAATTTCTTTTATTTGTATAGGAATTATTTGCATAGTTTATATATCTTTTTTAGGTTTTAAAATATTTTTTTGAATATTTTTTAAAAGTATTTATGAATGATACCACGCTTTTTGCTTTCTAGGGCTTCTAGTAGCTTGCTGTGATGGAAAAGGAGCAAGTAATTAAAATATTTTTAACTTTTTTTATGCTATTGGCGAACGCGCGAGTGGGTCAACTGAGAAATAAACGTAAGCGAAAATTTTGATTTGTTGATATAAATACATTGAAAATTTCTTTGTTTCAATCTTTCAGATTCTTAGTGCCCGACGAATATTTTCAAATCTGCCGTTCCTCTTTTTATCCCTTTATTTCGTAAGATTCACGCTTGAACCTTACTCTTCTCCAAAATTTATACTCCAATATTTATACATATATATTTATATATATATACTTTTATACTTTTTTATATATATATATTTGTCTAATTTAAAACGGACAGACATATGGAAATACATATAGATTAACAAAATCAAAGGTGTTTAAGCGACGCCTTTTTACATTTTAAGTCAAAATTTCATTTCCAAATCCATGTTACGATGTTACTTACCACTTTGACTGGGGGGACTGTCGCGTGGATGTCTTCCTTAAAAAACATCTACATTGCTTTTAGAAAACACTAATCCTCAAACGGCATATCTTAAATTTTTCTTCAAAGCAATCCAAGTGCTATCTAAATAAATAAAAAACATATACATATATAAATATCTATATAAATGTATGTCGGAGAAATATACATTTTTTTAATCAATATAAAATTCTAAAACGATTTAATCGTACTCAAAGATGACAAAGGTGACTCATAGCTGAAGGAAAGGCTAATTGGCCCACCAATATTAGGTCATAAGAAAAGTATTTGCGGGGATAATGCCTACATATATCGGGCAACACTCACCTGATTGTCTTAAATGAACATGTGCTTAAAAGGGTGACATTTCAGCTTACATTTTTTGTGAAGATGGTTTCCGAATTCTTTTCTCGTGTAAGAATGGGTGAAATATCTGAAGAAATACTATCTGGTGTTGTTTTACTATAAAAAGGTAAAACATGCAAAAACATGGTGACAAATTTGTGAGGTATACGGTGAAAATACTGTAAGTGAACGGGCGCAGGACCCAAAAGTGCTTTGCCCGATCCCGTTCCGGAAATTTCAATGTGAAAGGTGCATCTTGCAACTGATCCAACAAGACCGGCACGTAAGCTGTCAGGAATAGGGAAGCCATTAACTATCAACCACGCGACAGTTTGGAATCATCTGCAAAGAGCAGGCTACAAAAATGAACTCGAAACTACATAAAAAACGCGAAGACTTTTTTTTATGACCCATTACATGGTACAGCAATCAGGAGTCCGTTGTAGAACAGCACTTGTGGAACTCAGTTAAGTTCATATCACAATTTTTACGATATCTGGTCGTAGCCAACTACAGCCGCCCTTTGATAATTTGTTGTTCTTAAGATATTTGAAGTTTTTCGTTTATATGCGCTCGTGGGCGTAGCCAAAGGGAATGCATAAGGGGGAGTGCAAAATTTATCAGACAAAAAACACCACAGAGGGTTATAAACAAAGAAGTACACGTGCGTTAATCCATGTAAGGAGCAACGAATGAACGAAACCTCCTTAAAGAAGCGGACGACCTTTCGCTCTGGGGCAATATTTGGCCTACCTTAGCTATGATCGCTGAGAAAGCCAAATGATCTTGATATATGACCCATAAACATTATTAATAACAATTTACTACCTATTATTTTAAAATTAACAGAAATTTAGGCCATAAATGACCAAACACTCCATTCGGCCTAAGATTAGTTTAACGTTTTTGTATTAAGATTGAACTGAAAAGAAACATTCCGCTAATATCTGAGCCTTAGTTGTATTATCTTCCGAAGTTTTATACCAGATGATATTTTGATCCTTTTTTGTCCTCCCCCCACCTTATTATCTTTAAAAGGATTTCGAAATCTTTGCAAAAGTCATCAAAAAATTTGTATTAAATGAATGAAATTGAAAACTAAAGGAACGTTGTAACAAACGTAGTACATTTTACAACGCTGTTTATCGAAATTATGCGATTAACCTTAAAATATATATTACAATATGCATTCACACTAACGTATCGATTGCAAATCGTAATCGGTAATGCGGTATTCCAAACGTAAGGACAGCTATTATTAGAAGTTTTATTACGTTCGACACTGCGTTTGTAGCACACAGGAATTCGCTTCAAGCATCCGGATATATGTGGTTAATATTCTCAAGGATAGTGTTAAATCTGTGCACTGAAATCGTATGTAAAACAATGTTTGTTACAAAAAGCAAATTCAAATAGAAAAGAAAAATCTGATCGCAGTCAAACGATATTAAATGGTTGGAATAATTTGGGAGAACTTTTTAAAGATATGTATATGACTTGAAGCGCTTTTAAAAAGCAGAGATGTCTGCTTAAAATTTCGCACTTAATTACAATAAAAATAAAATCGGCCAAATTTGGATTCACCGCCACGCCCTCTTTATCCAATATATACTATGTATGGTACACATATATATGCTACACACACACACACACACACGCACACACTATATTATACTTGTTATTTATAAGCCTATTAACTTATATTGAATCCTTACATCTGTTATGGATTTCGTTTAATGAACAATTTCTATCTCACATGAAAATCGTGAAATTTTACGATTGTAAGTAAGAAAATATTCGGCCTGAGCCGAGGATAATATCTGTCTTGTCCTCAGTTGTAATGTAAGCCGTGAGCATTCACTGCAGTTTAGAGAACGAATTCAGAATTTAGAAATTATCTGTAATTGATTAATATAGTTAAGAAAAGTTAGTTCGGTTTATATAATTTTGTACTTTAAAGCGAAACTTTGGATCGGAAATCGCAAATAGTCAATTTGAAATCGGAATTTGTCAATTACATATATGTGCAAAATCTCTATAAATCTTTTAATAATATACTGCTTAATCGTTTAAGAAAGATTGTCTTAAGCTACAGGTGAATCTCCGGCTCGTATGTATATGAATAAATATATATGTAAAAAAATGAAATCCTTTGCCTTGTCGCTCTTTGATTATTTTGCAGTAATCAATATACAATATCTATGAAAATAATGTTTCATATATTTATTTACATACTTATTTATGTTTTAGTTGCAGAACATTTGATAGGATAGGCTCGAATTGAATTGCATATATACAATATATGCATATATATATATATATATATATATATATAATAATGTTATTGTTAGGTTAATCAAGCATTCAATCCATTCAATATAAATTTAAGGTGCAATATGTCGGATGTAAAAAGTTGACTGACGGAGCGTGCAATATTGAATGAAAACACCTACGTCTCTACGCCAATTAAGTTCTGTGTATCCACTTGACTGCCTTAAGGATATTAAGGAAAGAGGTTAAGTCGTCATCATCATCAGCTATATCGATCGATTAATTTGCTATTCTACTGGTTCTCAGTATTCAATTCAGCGTGTGACCATGGAATTTGTGGAGTTGATAAAAACGCCGAAACTGGATGGCGTACTTTTACATGACCATTTACATGCAACAGTTGAAGGCACTCTTTGCATTACTGGTCATCATTTACTGCTCTCTGCACGCCAAGAGAGTAGTCAAGAATTATGGGTTAGTGTATGAGAGTATGTATGTGAGTGTGTGTATTGTGTGTGTGTGTGTGTGTGTGTGTGTGTGTGTGTGTGTGTGTGTGTATATGTGTGTGTGTGTGTCTGTGTCTGTGTCTGTTCATGAATTTAATTAAGCAAAATGTAATTGATTATCATGAATGAATTGTCTTTTGTTTCGCAGCTAATGCACAAGAATATCGATGGAGTGGAGAAGAAACCGTTCGTAGTACAGAATGTCTTAATGGGTGGCATAATCACATTAAAATGTAAGGATTTGCGTATCATATCGTTGGAAATCAAATATGCTAAAGAGTACCTAAATGTAGCCGCATCACTGGAGGCATTAAGTTCACTGCATAATCCCGAATTGGAATATCCATTCTTTTATCGGCCAATGTATACCATACTGGAAGACGGTTACACAATGTTTCGGTACTAAGCGATCATTAGTATTTAATTAATTTGATAATTTTTAATTATTTAAATTTTGTTTGCTTTTAGACCGGAACTGGAGTTTGCGAAACTCGTCGGCAACAGCAGCAACGTAGGCACTTGTAATGTACCGGCAAATTCTGTCGCAGCGAATGGTTACGATGGCTCTTTAGGCTGTGAGTGGCGTATTGCTCATATTAACAAAGACTTTAAATTATGCCCAACTTACGGTGCAGCACTGATAGTACCGAAATGCATTACGGATGAACAAATTGTACAGTCCGCCACGTTCAGAGATGGTGGTCGATTTCCAGTTCTTTGCTATAGGCACGAGAATGGGGTAAGTGCATAATGCGCTTAGCCACTTACAACATTTTAAAAATTATTTTTATTACTAGGCGGCTTTATTACGCAGTGCTCAGCCTATATCTACGCAGAGTATGAAACGATGCCGAGCCGACGAGGCAATATTGAATGTTGTATTAGGTCGTAGTAAGAAGGGCTTTATCGTTGATACATGGGGAAAGGGGAAATCAAACACAGAAACAGATCAACACTACTCGCAATGGAAAAAAGTCAATCGCTCTATAGGCAATATATCTTCGCCTGCGGCGATTTTAGATTGTTTCACCAAAATGATTGAAGGTAATCAATCTATTTCATCGTCTATGAACTTTATTCACATACATATTGTGTGATTGCAGCATGCAATGATACTGCGTGCACGTCCGATAAATGGCTCTCGCGTTTGGATGGCAGTCAATGGCTAAGTTTGGTTTTAAACTCTTTAAATGCTGCTTGTGTGGTGGCCCAATGTTTAGATCAAGAGGGCAGCCCCGTGCTGGTGCACGGAGCAATGGGCTTAGATTCAACTCTAATTGTGACATCATTAGTACAAATCATACTAAATCCCGATTGTCGTACAGTAAGAGGGTAAGGAAAAATGTAATAAATTTTGAAAGCAAGAGATGAAATTGTCAATTTATATATGTAATGCTACTCAGGATTCAGGCCCTTATAGAACGTGAATGGATTCAAGCTGGTCATCCATTCGCTTCACGGCATCAATATTCGTGTTACACACTGCCTCAAAATCGACCGAAAAATTGTGGTGCTACATTTCTCCTATTCCTAGACTGCATTCATCAGCTATACAAACAATTTCCCTGCAGTTTTGAATTTAATATACAACTTTTGATTTTACTCTTCGAACATAGTTACTTTTCGCAATACGGTACATTCTTATGTGATTCCGAACGTGAGCGATGCGAATTGCGCGTTCATACTCGAACTACCAGTTTATGGTCGTATCTAAACAGACCCGATGTACTTAAGAATTTGCTCAATCCATTGTATGAACCGAATCCGAATGTTATATGGCCATCAGTTGCTCCAATCAGTTTAGAATTGTGGCAGGGTAAGAGCATTCATTTTCATTCGTATATTTATTTTTTTTACATATTAAATGTCTGATCAGAACTCTATCTGCGTTGGACTGTCGATCAAATGAACAGTGAAAGAAATCTTGCACAAATATTACACTTAGTAACAACGGAGAAGGAGCTACGCTCAAAGGTAAGCAACACAATCTGAATAGAATTATTCAAAAAGTGATAGCCAGTTCTAACTAAAGCATTTGTTTTTAGGCTCTCAAATTGCGGAAACAAGCTTCGGACTTGAGATGTGAAATTTTAAAATTACTTAAATCAGGCAATTGAGATCTCTTCCTATTGTATACAGACTCTCTCTCTCTCTCTCTCTCCCTCTCTCCCCCCCCCCCCCCCCCCCCCCTCCTCTCACTA
>CCAG010000567.1:0-58179 GCA_001077435.1 Glossina morsitans morsitans | reverse complement strand
CCCCCCCCCCCCCCCCCCCCCCCCCCCCCCTCTCCATTTTAATCAAAAGTATTAAATTATTGTAAATTTTTTGGACAAACAGTTATGTATATATATTTGTAAAAAAAAAAAAACCAAAAAACAAAAAATAAGACACAAATATTTTGAATTACCTCTTCTTGAAACTTAATTAATAAATTAACGCCAGCATTTATAAAGAATTAAGAACTTTTGATTTTGTTTTATTCGCATTTTTAAAAAATCATTTTACCAAAGATAAAGAAACAAGAAAATCGTAAGGTCTACAAAATGTTTGTCAAACAATTTTAAAATTCTAAGGGTTACAGCCAAAAATTTTCCCATCGTCATGTATCTGGGATCTTAATTAAGCATAAATTAAGTTTAAATCGTAATGTAATAGTCGAGTGTAGGCAAATCGCGTATGCTTGTCGCGGCGAATCAACGCTTTATAATTACAAAAGATTTTGTCCAGTTTTACCTTGATCGTTCAGGGTTTTGGCACTAGAAATATGTTTACGGACGACGTATCATGTTCAATTTTATGCCTACCACTGAAGGATGGCGGTGTACTCATTTTGTTTTTTCTCATAAAGTACGAAACGCCCAAAAGGAAGCTGCAGAGACGCTATAAAGTATGTGTATTCCTGATCAACCTGAAATTCTGAATTGATTAAGCTATGCCTGTCCGTCTGTGGGGTGTTTGTTGTTGGCCTTCTCCAGGTCGGAAAAATGAAGATATCGAAATTGGTGGAAACATTGGAAGTTTCCGCACGCAGGTTGGTATTGAAAATGGGTCAAATCGGTGGGAGCGGAAGCGCGCAGTGGAGCGTAAACTGAACGCAACTCGGTTTCTTTTTAACAAAACTTTTTGGATGTTTGCTCGTTACTCAGAAATTATAAAACTCAGAAGGTTGAAATTTTCCACATTTACTTTTAAGTTACAAGTGATTAAATTTTGTTTTTTTCACTTTTTTGAGATTTTATGCTTATTCATCATAAGACAGACAACACCGAATATTTAAAACTATTTTTACACTCCTTAAATAAAGATATATTATCTCCCTAAAATGGGCTAATTTTAAAATGAATATCGTGGACATCGCGATTACTTTTTTCGTAATAATACTAATGATATGGGTATCAAATAAAAGAACAGGGAGAGTAGAATGTGAAAAACATAGTGGTGGGTATGCGAGTTTCTGCCCCCACCGAATATAACGTTCTTACTTGTTTCGTTTGTAGTGTTTTGTAGACGAGCATTGTAAATGTGAATTAATATCTCTTATGTCATATGTATATAGCATGGTTATTATTTGTGTATGTATATAAGTATTTTATTTGTGTTTACTAACAACTACGATTGTATATTCGAAATTTCGAATTTTCGCGACCGCTTGGACTGAAGTGAAGATGCGCCATACCATACCTCACCCATTCGGATCATATATATATATATATAGGTCAATATATATATATATTATATCAATCAATATATATATATTTGCATTTTTTTTATGCAAAATAATCGTGCAAATGACGTTTTCATAAAGAAATGAATTTGTATTTTAACATTGAACCGATGTTGGAAAACCTGTACCCGCATAAAGTAAACCAATCGTAAATTTCCAATCGTGTTAAACTCGTAAATAATGTAAATAATGCGAAAGTGTGATAGGATCTGAGAAATGTAGAAATCGCGTATTTCAGGAAAACTGTGTTATACGACTAAAGTTAAAAATATATTTTCTTTCAAATTGTTGAATTGTTTTATAAATGTTATTTTAAGAAAATCTCGAAAATTTTTATAAACTCGTCGAACCCTCAGTTTATTGTTCTTTTCAACGTGTAATTCTCGTTTATCTTATATACATGTATTTACACGGATTTTTAGTTGAGGAGGATACCTTTATGTAGATATTTTGTTTAATTATTCTTGGAACATGTTCTATCCAAGTATTCAAAAGAAAAAAAAAAAAAAAGAAAAAAAAAAAAAAAAAAAGACAGGAAGGAAAAAAGAGTTGATTAGGAGGTGTCCTAAAAAACGTGTAAAAATCGACTCAACTTGAATGAATTTGAGAAGGCATCGTCTAATGTATTATGTGTAGGAAGATCACTTGAAATTCGCTTAGAAATAAACGCTGCTAAACAGTTTTGGGTTTGAAACTTTTTCCAAACTTGTCCTTATTTAACATTATCATCATCGAGAAAGAAATATTGGCCAGAACGTTTCTGCTCAGTGTCCTGCAAGTATTAAATTGATTGAATATGAAGTGCGTGTACTGGCGATGTGATTGTACCTTAACAGAATTATTTTTATTAATTCGTGGCCTATAATTGTTTGGATCGCGTCGAAATGTAATGCCCAGCAACTCTAGGAAACGATTCATGCCATTTAAAAGAGACTGAGGCGAATAGGCTGTTGTTCTAACTGACGGTTGGCCTTCTAACACAATGACGCGGTCAGCCAAGTATGTCGCCATAATAAAATCGTGCTCGACGACGAAACCGGTGCGTTTGGCATGGAGAATGTACCTGAGATCAAATAAGAAAAGATGTTGCCTCTTAATATTCTCGATATCGGTTTTATTTACCGTTTAATGACTTTAGCGGCAACAAGACGTTGCTCGGAATCCAAATAAGCAGACGGCTCATCAATAAGATAGACATCGGCTGGTTTCCCTAAGCAAAGTACCAGAGCGACACGTTGCAATTCACCACCTGACAGATTTTGTACCTCTTGGTCCATAATTTCCTCAATTTTCATAGGTTTCATGACATCAGCAATAAATTGTGGATGCACGTAAGCGTCTCGTATCTTCTCGTGCAACAAATGACGCACATGGTTTTGAAATTTGGGCGAAATCTTTTGAGGCTTGTAAGAGATATTCAAAACTGGCAATTCAACGTCATCGTCTGGTTGTAGATTGCCGGCTAACATTCGAATGAATGTAGTCTTCCCAGTACCGTTTTCGCCAAGTAGCACCAAAATTTCCGAATCACTGAAATGACCCTCTTCAACCGTCAGAGTAAATTTTCCCAAAGTCTTGGTCATGGCAGGGTATATGTAATGTTCCATGCGCTTAATCTCTTCCTCTGTGGCAGATTCCGATACCTGAAAGCCATATTGCATTTTGTATTACATATAATAAAGTGGGTTGTAAGCGAGCATACTTTAAAAGTTAAGGATTCGGTACGGAAGCGCATATTTTCCGTGGGTACAAAACCATCTAAGAAAATGTTGATACCTTCACGTACGGAAAAAGGCATGGTAACCACACCGTAACAACCAGGAACACCGTACAAGCAACATATAAAATCGGACAAGTAGTCTAGCACTGATAAATCGTGCTCCACCACTATTATAAACCTATAAAATAGTTGTAAGTTATATGCGAGATTCTTGTCGTCCAATCGACTTACTTGGTAGGATGAAGTAAGTGACGTACAGTTAAAGCTGCGTTTAGACGTTGCTTAACATCCAAATAAGAAGAAGGCTCGTCGAACATAAAAATATCGCCCTGTTGTATGCACACCATTGCAATAGCAAAACGCTGAAGTTCGCCACCAGATAATTCAGCGATATCGCGATCCCGAATATTCAACAAATCAAGCATTTGACATATTTCCGTTTGATTTTTGCGTTCATCTTTCTTATCAAGGAGTTCGGCAACAGCTCCACGCACCGCTTTCGGAATCTGATCAACATACTGCGGTTTAACAAGAGCCTTTAAATTATCTTCAAGGATTTTGGTGAAGTAATTTTGTAATTCGGATCCACGAAAGTATGCTAATATCTCAGTCCAATCCGGTGGTTCCAAATAACGTCCCAAGTTGGGTTTCTGCTTTCCTGCTAGAATTTTAAGAGCAGTCGATTTACCTATACCATTCTGGCCAACTAAGCCGAGCACCTCGCCTGGTCGCGGTATTGGCAAGCGATGCAATTTAAATGAGTTTTTGCCATAGCGATGTGTAGTATGTTTTTCCAAATTGCTGGGAATGTTAATAATGGTAATGGCCTCAAAAGGACATTTCTATAAAAATAAATATACTAACTATTGTTTGTTTTATCCCGTAGGCTCAATTTTAACAAACCTTTACACAAATACCGCAACCAATACACAGTTCCTCGGAGAGTGAAGCTATTTTTGACGAGGGACTTACTTCAATACAAAGCTTACCCATTCGAACTACCGGACAGGACTTCTTACACTCCTGACGGCAACGCTTTGGTTTGCATTTGTCATCGCTAACAATAGCTATACGTGTCTGCTTGTCAGTCTCCTCATGGTCCCTCCGATGCGACATCGTAGGCTAAGAAAAAAGTTTGGAATGTATCGAATCAGAGACAGTTTATTAAAAACGTAACATTAAGATTTCAATTTAACATAACATAACATAACGTAACATAAAATAAATACTACCAAATCGATCATAAATACAAAACTACATGATTATTGATATATAACAGATAGGTTAGAGCTGGGAGTTGGCCAATGAGCAGATTGATACCACACCCTTAAAACTAAATGAAAAAGTACGTATACACAGAAAAATTGATAATCTCAGCAATCGTGTTCAAAAGGTGAACGTTGAAGGATGTCTCATGGAATCAACTAAGAAATACTAGATCTAATTTAGTTTGTCGTTTACCAGTTTCTTTCATCCGATTTACCCAGATATAAAAAATTGATCACACGTTGTCGTGAATGCTTATAACATATTGAATAAACTAACATATAAGTAAAAGAAACTGCAGATATTTTATATGCTCCCTAATCTTATATTATCTTCCCCTCTTTGTCACGTGCACTTTCAAAGAGGATCAAGTTTTCCGAAAATTTTTAATTTACCTTTAATTTATATTTAAAAAAAATTGACGAAACCTACTCGTGGCACCCGTCTAAAGGAGAAAATGGTGATGCCAACTAACACAAAATTCTTATCATCGCATTGCCAATAGAATGAAATAATTCTGTTTCATTCATGCTATTCCACGAAAAATATTATTTCTTGTAAAAATGCTCTAAAAAAGTGTGGTCTCCTTCTTATAAAAAGTATTCAAATTTTTACTTTACTTTATCAATAAAACTTTTTAGCTGTTACGAAACGCATCTTTCTATATAACCAAAAAAAAAAAGACAAGCCTCTAAGTGTGAACGATGCCAAGTTGTTGCTTTTCCGATAAGAGAATCGCAATATAAAATGTAAAAAAATCTTTGTACGCAACAACAATTTCAGTAATCTTTTCTGTAACAATAAATTCAGGCAACTTTGTACTAAGCTCAATGAGTCATCTGTTCCTGAGATTTGCTGGTTTAAAGTAGAAGAATCCAGGTAATATTTATAAGCAACAACAATTCCGGAAATGATAAATTTTATTTATCGAAACTTAACAAGGCTTAGCATTTTAGGAAATAATAAGAAGACTCGTTCACAATTGTGTTCGCAATATGTAGAGTGGTATTTTATTATATTTATTATAAAAAAAAATGAATTAAATATTAAAATTATTATTATTAAATATTATATTGCAAAGGTAATCGATGCAGTGTTACAAAACTGTATTACGAAGGAGCCAAAATATAAGCAACTGTACTCATTGACTACTTTTGGTAGTAGTACTTTGTATGTGATTGCTACTAGTTTCCCTAATTTCCTTAAATATGTAGGCACGATTTCCTCGTGGCCAGATATTATATATATATGATATAAAGGAGTATCGTTGCGTACATTTGCATTCTATACACTCTAAAAATATCGCTGGGACATAAACGAGAGTCATTCAGATGCGCTGGAAAGGTAATGAATAAAAAAATAAATAAAGAAATAGAACACAATATGAACCGAAAATCTTAATAAACACATATAATCATATAATATGTGTCTTTCTTCTTTTTTTCTCTTTTCGTCTCCTTAACCCTCTCCCTCCCATTATCGACACTATTTTGTCACCAATGCAAATGAAATACATATGATTTTACTTTCGAAATGTAAAACAACGTAGACGAGAGCACGTGCAGGACAAATGTAAACAAAAACGCACAGTATCAGTATTTTGCAACAACAATCACACACGGTAGCACATTTACAACAATAACCACATGCGATGCCAGACATGTAGCAACAAAATACACAGCCACCGAAATAATGGTTTTTTAAATCACTTTGAACTGTGAATGATTATTATAGTTAAGAAGCTGCAAATCAAGGATTCTTCCCCTTTGGCGTACTTGTTTAAACGAATGCCTAAATCCTAACTACTGCTACTGATCATAATAAAATGATAATAAAGATTTTAAGTTAACTGCTGAATATATACACGCTTCAAAGTCTTTACTGCACGTTCCTTGAACGTTTAAATTATTTAAGTCAAAGTAAAATTTTGATTATTTATATAAATAATAAAAAATAAATGACACTAGATATTTGCATTTGTATATATATGCGTCTGTGTATGTCTATTGATATGAGTAAATATTATATATCATTCGATTATTATTTGTGGAAACAAAGACTCATCGAAAGAGGATAAACGTTACCGGAATCTGCTTTAAGCCAAGTTAAAAATGTTCCCCTATAATATTGAAACAATAGGTCGCTTTTTTTTTTAACATTGATTATTACAGTTAGAAGAGGTCTTCAGTGAATGGCCAAATAACAAAAACAATTCTCGAAATTATGAATTATCTTCACATGATATTCGAGGAATTATGAAATCTTAAATATCGTATAGTTATTATATATTTTTTCTTTCACAGCCCCACAGTTTATGAAAATGACATTTAAAAAATCTATGCGATTGGCACAAAATTCTCTTTAACAGTCAATGGTAAATATACTTTTTTTCGACATTGTATATACGTGCTGGGCAATATATACAATGAATTTTCATTGCTTTTTTAAGCGCTAGAGTTAAAATTGAATACGTTGAAAGTAATGAATAAGCATTTGATTTCCACGCTTGAAAAAGCAATTAAGCCGCGATGTGTTTTCCCATTTAAAAATTTACACTTCAGATTTGCCAATTTAGCTAACTAGAAAAGAGAAACAGGTAAGAATGAACTAACGTTTATGTTCGCCTATGTGGTTTGTTATCAACACTATGAGTTGTCAGTAAATTTTTTTGATGACGTTTTGACAGTCAAATCAGGCTTTCTGTTTTTCATTAGAGAGTCTTGAGATTAATTTTTTTTGTATATTTGTATATTTAATTTAAAATCATGGCTGACGAGGTTAATAATAATGGTAACCTAGAGAAATCTGAAAGTAGCCAAGGATTAACGAATCAATCAGGCGAACCGATTAAAGTGTTCAGAATTGAAGGTAATCATTTAAACTTTTTGGTTTCGTGTATATTTTTATACATATATATATATAGTAATAATTTCATTTATTGCTAGTACTGCATATGATTAAGGAAGCTCAACAGCAGCATGGTTTGCGTCATGGCGATTATCAGCGATACCGTGGATATTGTTCTCGACGTATACGACGCTTGCGAAAGGCGCTTAAGTTCCCTCAGGGTGATAAAAGGCATTTCAAGCGTCGCGACGTCACGTTTGCTGAATTGACGGGGAAGCGCGCTGATGAACGTTTTATTTATATACCTCTTATAAGTGCCGAGAGAGCATGGTCCTACGCTATGCAGCTGAAACAAGAAGCGAATACGGAGCCTCGGAAGCGATTTCACTTAATAAGCAAGTTAAGAAAAGCTTGTGGATATGCGTTACAGCTGCAGGAATTGTGCACGGTATGCAAGATTTTTTAACTGTACAGTTAATCCAAATGTTTGTTTCTCTTCTACTTTTTTTGTAGTTGGACATTTTCGACGCACGAACGAAGCTAGAGTGCGAAGCGTATGTTGCGTGGATGCATGGCACACTGCACTTTGAATTGCAGTCGTGGAAAACTGCGGGGGAACATTTAAAACGTGCTCAAGTCGTGTATGAAAACTTAGCTAAGGCTCTGCCGGAAGATGAGCAGGAGTTATATAAAGCGAAAGTAAATGAATTTACACCCAATTTACGCTATTGCGCTTACAATATTAGCGGCGGCACTATGGGCGGTAACATGGACGATTTGCTAGAAATGAGAGCACAAGGCCTGCTGGAGAATTTAGACGCTTTAGTAAATCAAACAAAATCCGAAAGCAGTGATGGTTTGCAAACCATCGAATGGCGCGGACGCAAAGTTACTGTTCGCCCCGAAAAGGTTCGTTTATTCCTTCTTAGTGCTCAGGAGTTGGATAAAAGTCTTGAAAAAACAACAAAAATTGATGCCAAAATTGAACTGATTGAACGTACTTTAATGGATTGTAAGGATGCCATCCAATCCGTTAAGGATGAAATTAAACAGGATCCAAAACTTCGTTCCCTGACTACTGGCCAACCCGTTTCTGGCGTTCAATATTTGTTGGCTTATTTATCGTACATACGGCTTAATCGTACGCTACAGCGTAATCTATGCTTAGTTGAGCAGGCAAAAGCCAATTTTGATGATCCAAATCAAAAATCTCAAATCGCTTTGGATGGGAAAAGGGTGCGTTCTCAGGATTTGGCACGTTTGTATGAAATCATATTGCAAAATGTTAGCGAAATGCAACAGATTTTAGGCATGGAAGATCATACCACGTATCAGTGTGAAATTGAGAACTTGGCCTTAACGTTCAAGGCCTTCCGCTGTTACTACATCGCGCTCACCTTAATCGACATGAAAAAGTGGAAGGAGGCAGTTGCTCTCTACGAGCGTGCTTCAAAATATGCGACAGAGGCTTTGAAGGGTCCATTTTGTGACAGCTTTAAAATGTTAGATGACCTTGAAAAGCTTGTTATTACCATTGACGGGTGCAAATTTTCGGCACATGCTTATAGTGTACTTGAGAACGATAATTACGATGATCCAATATTCACATCCAAATCGCAAAAATCTTCCAAACCATTATTCGAACGACTGTCTCAATATAAAGAGGATCAATCGTTATTCACAAAGAATCCTAATGTTTTCAAATTAACTCCCGAAATGGAAGCCATACCTTGTAAGCCCTTATTCTTTGACTTGGCCTTGAACTATGTTGAACTACCATCGCTAGAAGAAAAACTGCAAGCGCCCGATAAAAAGGGTATATCTGGTTTCGTGAAAGGTTTCTTAGGATGGGGTGGAAATAAGTAAAATTTCGTAATCTAAACAAAGTTGTATTATCAATTTTTTTTACTTATCACAATAAATAAACACTTTTTTTTTTTTTATTTGTAACATGTACACAGCTGCACGGAGAATACGTAGCAAAATTAATTTTTGATTTTTATTCAAAAATTTCAAGTTTGTGATCAGTGAACAGTGACGATCGTCTGGTAGGTAGGTGAACGAGCTTGTTCCATTCTGGCGAATTACTTCTTTTTTTTTTTTATCGAAACCTTTAGCTATGCGAAAAGTGAAAAGTCATTCATTTAAGCATCCAATAGTATTATCAATGTTGTTAGTTCGGTTCCATGAATTTCAAGCATACGAGAACTGCTTGTTCAGTTACCCCGAAGCAATTCTGCAAAATTGTGTTTCTTGCCTTTGGCTGCATACTTCGTCGAGCTATGCTTCGTATTTTTACCACCAGTTCTAGCACTGTTGCCGCCATTTCCTACATAATTTTCAGTTCGAGCATTCTCTTCCAGTTCGGATGTATTCAATGCGGAGTGATATAAACTTATTAGTATGGACGGATAGCTGTCGCTATGAAATGCTCATAACAGTCTGAGCCCATTTTTTAAAATTTTTTTTTTTTTGGGTTAATTAGTTAATTTCTCATTCATTCTTAGTGTTTGAATGATGACCTCAAGTCCTTAAATTTGTGTGAGGAACGTGCGCATGGTTATAATCGCGAGTAAGAATTGTCTATTATTCGAAGTTGAGTTTAAAAATATGAAAAAGAAAAAACATTGATTATCAAAATAATCTCCAGATCAGAGCATTTAATGTTCTTCTTTGCAAAACCAAAAAATACTGTTGTTGTTGTTGTGTTTTCTTTTTTTTTGCAATTGACCCGCTAGTAAGTGTTATACCTTTACTGGTTGAACATTTCACTATACTTACGAGCGAAGTAGACTTTATCGCGGGGTGAGATTTGAACCCGCGAACACTGATTTGTTACTCGCGGTTCTTACTTAGTCTATTCGGCTATTCGGCTACTCGTCTTGCGGACTTATCCGTGCCTCAGCATTTTAATCAATCATATAAGATTTTGGATCAACTCACTTGTGGCTAACAGGTATGTATAAGACTTGATATATATATATATATATGTATATGTATGTATAAATATATATATATGGTTAGTTAATTATCCAAAGCTGACGCTTGAAAATGGTATTCAATCGTCACAGTAAATGAAAAATATTCACAGGTTTGCAATGTAAGCAAAGTATTTTGAAATATTTTCAACAGTTTTGAATAGCATTTCAGGGCGATGAGGGCATGAGAGGTTTGGGATGTGAATGGCTGCCGCATTCATCCTAGCATTTTCAAGTACACATAAGAAAAAGCAAAAAATAAAAAAAGATGAAAGGCATGTTGTTTGTTCCTTTCTCTGATTTCATTATTTATCATATCGCCCTCGTATAGTTTGTTCGCACATATATTAGTGCATATGTGTATTTATTACAAGTTCAAAATGTATTTTCTGTTCAAGATCAACGTACATTAATTAATGCTGTTTGATTGTTAATTGTCATTGTAATCGCGACTACGTACATATACTTAAACGTACATACATATATATATATACGAAACGAAATGAGTTATATATTCGTATATTAGAGTATTCTGGGGCGTTTTCTCATTTTGAAATCATTTTGTATCTTGAAAACATAGTAAAATGGCAATAATAAATCTTTAGGAGAACGTTGAAAACAAAAAAAAAAACATGTTTTTATGTAACACAATTGATACCCTCAACAAACATTATATATCATATCATTGGTTCGTTTCGCTCAACGTTCGCCACTATACGAAGTAAGCAAGGAGTCGATTATTTAATTGAAATCAAAAAATTTCAAATTTTATGAAAAACTCTGCTTTAATACTACCTTCGAATTTGTTTTTGTATTTTTTTTTGTGGAAAAGTGAATGATAAACGACAAATGAAACGATAAATTTAATGTAGCAATCAGATGTATATATAAACGTATGCAAGTAGAAATATGCTTTAGGTTAAAGTTATAAACTTTATGTCTTATTATCAAATAGTTGAGTAGCAGCAGCATGCTTACCTTACTCCGACTACTGCTGTTAATAGTTGAGAGCCTTTCCATCATATTATCGTTTACCTATGCACTACGCACTATAGTATAATAATCTCAACATAAAAGTCCGATGCAGAGCAATTCTAATTTTAGTTTCGCATAAAACAGCAATTGTGTCGTTAAAAGAATTTCCAGTGAATTTATTAAAAATAATCCGTTTTAGTTTAATTGCAAGTCCGGTGGGTGTGACGGAGTTATTATATTATTATTATTATTATTATTATTATTATTATTACGATTACTATTACCATTATTATAGTTTGTATGCATGTATGCATGTATATGTATGTATATGTATGTATATGTATGTATGTATGTATGTATGTATGTATATTATTTTTGGTGAAAAATAGAGAACCATAAAATATATGCATGCGTTACAAATATACTTAAAGAGAAGAACTCAATCGATTAAGTTCAAATGCGGGGAGCTTGATATGGCTGAGTCATTTTTTTATTTTGTTTTATTTAAACGTTAGATTTGCTTTTTATTTTTGTTTGTGACAAAATTTTTTTTGTCGAAGGACCCATAGACGGTGTTTGAAGGACTCAGAAATAAGTTTGATTAAGGCTTGATTTGGGAATACATGAGTGCATATATAAATCATAAAACTCTTTAATGTCCATGAGTCAATTGATCATAACACTTAACTTAAGATCGGACCGGAGACTTACAAAAACAATAAACATCTTGTTCCTATCAAAGGTGGAAGAGTTTTATTTTGTTTTGATTGAAATTACATTTAATTATAATTTACGTTAAGTACGCCATGGAAAAGTAGTTGGATATATGAGATTTGTTGCATTATGATATTTTTTTGTTTCATTTATACGAAAATCTTTGCCGATCAGAAGTTTAGCGGATAAAGGATATATTGGAATTATATTATATATTGGATGACATAATGTGCCATAGAATCGGTTAAAACATCAAATTATTGAAAACCAAATTTGCATAGAGAGAGAGAGATGCTCTTCATTATATTCTACATCATGTTATGATATAGGATATATCGAAATTGTGCGGATTTATGTGATAGCCCCGAAGGACTTGAGATCGACCCGTTCGAATTCGGGTCGATCTAAGCTTGTCTGTCCGTCCATACTTTAGCGAAATTCGGCACACTGACAAGATGGGATCAATCCGTCTGCGCCACACCCCCCATCCTACTAATAAAACGGTTTACTTTCGTTATATGAGAGAAGTTCGCATTTTTGAAAATGTCTCGGCAATAATCGCGGAGTGCGTGAAATCCTCCTACGGGAGCAAGGTTCAATTTTTAATATTTTTTAATTGAAATCGTCATAACATAGGCCACCTGGGCCTCCTCTTGGGACTGAAACTCCACCTCATGTGAAATGCTTGTGGAACGTAAGCTTTCGTATGGTGAAAAAAGTTCATTTTTAATATTTTATGGTGAAAATTTTAAGTAATTGTACTGAATTTCGCATCTCATAAAAGGACTTCCTTGAGAAGAAAACTCTTAGACAACAAGAAAATTTCTTTTTTAACATTTTATGACAAAAATGGGCTAAGGAGTAATAAGATATTTGAGAAGAAAATTAATTTTGCTAAACTGGGATCACGTCTGTTTATCGTTTGCGACCCTCCCTCCTCTATATAAGTCCTTAAAATATGGCTTCACCTAGAAGCAAGTTATAATTTTTCATATTTCATCGCGAAAATAAATGAAGAATTTAATTAGGCGAAGTGGTACAAGGTAGTTAATGATCCGCGATGCCTGACTGTAATGCTTTTACTTGTTTTCTAGCTTTGCTTCTTAATGGTATGTATTTTCCAATGATATAAATTATCATTGCATAGGTGTTATTAGGACAGTGATCGGGAAAATGTTGTTCGCGAGGGGAGAGATTGGTATTTAACAGCAATACGGCAATTGGAGAATATTGTATGTGTGTGTGTATTCGGAATTTGAAAAGCAAATAAAAATGCAAAAATTATTATAATCACAAATGCGTTCGAAATCAAGTTGCATTCGCTGAAATCTTTAATTTAATTTAATTAGCTTAATTAAATTCACGCGTTCGGTGCAGAATAGAAAGCTGATTGAACAACTGATCGAATATTTAGAAATTTATGTAAAAAAGTTGCTGCTTCTGCCAGTAAAATTTCTCTTAAAGGCAATGTTAGGTGTTTGCATACATTTTGATCATTTTTTCACTTGAAGAATGCCAGCCAAGCCATACTGTACCGATCTGAACAAGGGGTAATCAGGAGGCGCCATGTCTGGCGAGTGCGCTGGGTGTGGCAGAGCTGCCCATTCGACTGCTGCAGCAGTGTATGTATCTTAGACAACTCTTGCAACAAGTGGCCAAAAAGTGGCATTTTCAGTCTGTTCGTGTCGCCACTTTTAAACCGTTTAACCCAAAACCGACAATTCGAATATGATGGAGCAGCATCACCATCAGCCTTTGAACGTGTTTGGTGGACTTCGACAGAAGATTCCCTCAAATAAACAACAAACGTAATGAATTTGGAAGAAGGAGAATTTTGGGCTCACCATGTGTCGGCGTAAGCTGAACAAACCGATCATATTAAATTCGAAACTTTTATTTTACGTCGGAGGAAGGTCAAAACCATCGAATTCAAGCGTTATTCCCATTTCATTAGCATTTTTACCTTGACAAGTCGCTGATCAAATTTTTTTGCAAGCCCCTAATAGTTGTCTGAGTAATTTTAGTAATTTTAAGTTAATTGTGAATAGTTGGATAGAAAATGAATAAATTTACGGCCAACGTGGGCTTAATTTTTGTTATTTAATTACTTACTTAGTGTGGAGAGAAATGCACGATAAAAGCTTTGCACACAATTTAAATTTTCCCACGTTTTGTCATAATTTCGAATTTTCTATGAAATGCAAGAACCTTTGTATTAAGTATTTATTGATGGTGAGAGTGCACAATCTCTTTCTTTCGTAAGGCATTCGTACCCTATACATACCACTTGGGGTAAAAGGCTGTATTAATTTTGTGCGGATGTATGCGAAAGCAAGGAAGACTTGTTTGAGGTAAATTTACTTTTGATTATATCGATTCATTCAACATCACTTTCCGAATCGATTTAGAATTGCCAGTCCATGTGTCAGCCTTGTTTTCTCGTATTCATTCGATGTGTTATTCAAATTTGGTAAACTGAAGCATTTTGGTCCGAGGACGAAAGCTATTGAAGATGCTTCGGATCGGGGCATCAATTTTTGAATCGATTTAAGATTGCCTGTCCGTCTGTCAGTTTGTGAAGCATTTTGGCCCAAGGACGAAAGCTATTGAAGATGCTTCGGATCGGGGCATCAATTTTTGAATCGATTTAAGATCGCCTGTCCGCGTGTCAGTCTTGTTTTCTCGCGTTCAGTCTATAGGTCGCAAATTTGCGGATTCTCTAATTATATCATTTCCTATGACCTTGACAATGTTCTCTCACTCAATAAGCCGACTTGGAATCAGAGGGATGTTATTTCCGGTCTTGGAAACTTTTCGCAAAGTGCTTCAGTACCAACAATTAAAAAACGGACCATGACCCGTCGCACTTCGCTTAATACAGTTATTCATATAATTAATTTTCAAAATAAAGCGTTATCCGAGAGGTGATCGAAAAAGATGATCAGGCCCGAAATAATTTCAATAGGTTTCGATCTAGGGCCAAAACATGTTCATGAAAATATCGCAAAAATTTGTGAATTGTCGGTTGAATACAAAAATACTAAATGGACAGACGGACAGACAAGTTTGGATAGATTGAAAATGGCAATTCCAAATTGATCCATATAAGAGAAGATGGCTTCATTTCAATTTCGTATAGTTGTTGGACACATTCGCACATACTTGATATGCCCTCGTGCTACAAGTGGTGTTATTGTTGTGAAAGCCTTGTGTATTTTCGGCTTACGTCTTCAAGGACATCTTTCAATGCTGTGTGTAAAAGAATAACGTATAGTATGACACAAGTGTAAAGAAGTAAAGAAGAATCTATAGATTATTGTATTTATTTAACATTTTGCTTTTGTTCATTTTCAGTGACATTATGTACATTTTATGGCTAGCGTTTCTTATTGTATACGTTGCGATTTGTGAAGCCCAATTCTTATATCATCAAGCATCTGGAATTGGTGGCAATCCATATTATCAACCATCTGGTGTTGGGCAATTTGCCCATCCGGCTGTAGTGGATAATTCCTTGCGGGAGTCACAGCTTCCGCCTGAACTATCGAAGAGTCATCGCTTCTTAAACAATCCACACGTTGCGGCTGCATTAGCCAAAGATTCATGGTTTACCGGCAATGAAATGCCGGTGATTGACCGCGAAGCTGAGAAGATACCACGTGGTATGGTTTATAAATTACTTAAAAATGCCGGTTGGATTAAGCGTAGATAAGATTTATGTTCTTGTTGTTGTACTCTTAGTGATAAGATTATGTTTGATTTGTTACCTTTTACTCTTCCTACGTTTATATATTAAATTATTTGTTAAAGATCCTTTCCTCATATAATCATCCGTTGAAGTTCAACGGAAATTATTAAAACTTCATAAGGTGCTTAATAGTTTTTTTAAGAGAACTCTTGTACGTCTATTATTATGAATAGAAAAATTCCAAAGAAATGTGTGTCGTTTTTCTCTTTTTTTTTTTATCGGATCGGGATCAGATTCATTATGTCAAAACGCTTGCCATGCCCAGAAGGCAACTTGAGAGTATATTCTTGATCAATATCAAATTTTGAATCGATTTACGTGCGTCGGTCTGTCCATCTATGTAATGTTTGTTGTAAATACTTTCCTGGCCGCAAAGATGAAACTACCAACTTCAAGTTTGGCAAGAATCATAGAAGTTCTTGCACTCAGGTTGATATTGAAAATGAGCTAAATCGATCGAAGGAGACGCGTACAGTGCCATATAAACTGAGGACACCTTTGTTTTTCAAAAGGAATAAAATGCTGATTTTTTACTCATTACTCGTATAACTATAGCAGATGAATGTCCAAATTTTTTGAAGGCATGTTCTATTGCCGATGCCGTAGTAGCTGTACAAGAATAAGAAAAACTGACTACGCCTACTCGATATTACAGTGTATCAAAATTTAATTATTTGTCCAATGCCTTTATAAAGCGCAGAAATAAGCGTCGAAAACCCTCTAAAGTATACAAATTTTTGGCCAGTAGCAAATTCGAAATGCACCTAAGCTTGTCCGTCTGTCCATCTATTCAATTTGCAAATGCCCCTAATCAGTTAAACGGCACTCCTACACACGCTTGTATTACAAACACTAAGAGCATCTTTGCTTTCCGCGTTTTTGAGTGGTTACTCATAAAGTACCACACATGTACAGTATCAACTTCCACTTTTATTATGAAAATAGAAAAAATCAACCGCGCCCACTCAATCTTTTATTTTTAGTCTTCTTTAGGGCAACCGTGATGAACGTAAAATATTCGGCTACGACCGAATATAATTTTCTCATTTGTTATACTCATCACCGAAGGATGAGGAGTGGTATATTCACTTTGTCAAAAGGTCTGCAACGTCCAGAAGAAAGCGTCAGAGACCCCATATTTATTCGTGACCGGCATCAAACCATGTCCGTCTGTTTGTCATTGTAATGTCTGTGGCAAATAATCTCGTGGCCGGACAAAGGACGCTACCTTCTTCAAATTTGGCAGAAACATTGGTCAAAGATACGTCCATAGTACAACATAACCTTAGACTTTTATTTTCAAAAATTTCATGACTCATAAATCATAATAGACGCAATTATTAAATTGGCTTTTATATGTGGCTGGTTCTGCAGCACTGGGTTAAAACGTGGGTAAAATCGACTCCGCCTACTCAATCTTATAAAATATTAAAATTTCATACTTTTGTCAAGACGTTTGCAGCAGCCAGAAAGAAGCTTCAGTTACTCTATAAAGTTGATTAGCATCAAATCCGAACAGACCGCCATTCGACTGATGAGGAACACATCGAACATTTTGAAACTCAAATGTTTTACTTAAAATACCATAGCACTTTTCCCGCCCAACCTGATGGTTGAATAAAAACGCGAACCGGAGCCACTTTTTCGAAATTTAGGAGAAGTGAGAATATTATAGTTGGGCCAGGTCAACTACTATATAGTCCACACTACATTATCTAACACATTTCTTATTTTTGCCATAGAACACAAAAATGACGCTCTGTTTCATTTGAAAAATCGCACCCCTTTGCAAAAAAAAAAACTTACGTTCCATAAGATTGTGTGCGCCCAAGAGGTACCTGTTCAAAATTCAGGGCAATTAATTTGTATATCAAAATACTATTATGGATCAATTTTCATGATAAAATATTAAAGTAAAAAGAACAATTCTCGTGAAAATCCTTATATAAGCTAAGACACAAAAATAGACGCAGGCGGTCCAAATTTTGTAGGGTTAATTTTTATATTAAATTGCTTTTATGAGTTAATTTTCTTCATAACATATTAAAATTTAGACTTTTCTGTCCTATAAAGGGTCAATTTTCGTGAAAATCCTTAAATGGGTCGGGGTGGTCCGAATTTGTTTCTGTTAATTTTTTTTTATCTTAAATTACTATTACGAGCCGATATTCATCATAAAGCATTGAAAATTACACCTTTTCGTCACATGAACGTCAGTTTTCTTGATATGAGAGGGGGTTCAAAAAATTACCCGAACCGGTACAAAGTTTTCACACCAATTTAGAATGCCGGAATATAATTGCTTAGCAACTTTTCAAGTCAACAAATTTTGAAAATTGAAATTTTTTCCATCTAACGACTTTTTAGAATAGGGCGTTACATGGGGAGTGGTCGAAAAAGTGGACCGATCCAAATCATTGTCATGGGTCCAAACTCGTCAGTGTACCACCAAATTTCATCAAAATGTCTCAAAACTTTGTGAACTGTGGATTGAATACAAAATTTCCAGATGGACACACGGTCGATAATGAAAGGTAGGCCTATCTTAAGCCGTTCTACCTACTACGTACGTCCGCAGAAACTTAATCTACCCGGTACCACAAGTGATGTAAGGTCTACAAAGGACGAAGAATTCACTAACGCGCATGTTATTCTTTGACCGCATACAGATGCTCGAGTTCTTGAAGTCATTAATATAATGAGTTATATATATCGACTTCACATTTGAAAGCCCTTACTTAGTTCATAAAGCTGTACAACCAAGAGCAAAAATTGCGGTTCGAATTACGGTTCGAAGGTTGTAGGTTAGATGATGTGATGTAATTTCTCTCGCTCTCTCTCTATCTATCTCTATCTCTCGCTATCTATCTTCTTACGGGAAAAGGTTGACATTCACTCCACTTCAAAGGAGAAATCTATTGACGAAGCAATGAAAAGTAATCGTAAGCGTGGGAAGCAACTCGCTTACCTACGCCACTTGTGGTACAGGGCATATTACGTTAGTGTGGTCGTATGTAACGCGCAGAAGCGCTTAAGTTAAGCCCGCTGTTTATCATACTGATCGATTCAGAATCATAATCTAAATTAATCGAAATCTGTCTGTCCGTCTGTCCGCCTGATGTCTGTCCATGTGAATTTGTGTTCAAGCAACAGATCGCAATTTTTCAGATATTTTGATCAAATTTCGTACAATGACGTGTTTTGACTCAAGGACGAACGCTATTGAAAATGTTTCGGACGTCCTATTCTGAAAAGTCGTTATATGGAAAAACATTGTAATTTGCAAAATTTCTCGGCAAAAGTGGCTAGGTAGTAGTATTTCAGAATTCTAAATTGGTATGAAAAGTTTGGACCGGCTGGGGCAATTTTTGCACCCCTCTCATATAACGAAAACTGAAGTTCATACCATAAAAAAGTAAGTAATTTAACATGAAAAAATTAACTCTGCCAAATTTGGACTATCTCGGCCTATTTTTTGGATCCTACCCTAATAAGCATTTTCACGAAAACTGATCCTTTGTGGAGCAGAAAAGTCTAAGTTTTAATAGGTAATGATGGAAATTGACCAATAATATTATACGAATTTCGTACAAAAGTGAATTTTACAAAAAAATTTAGACTTTCTACGCCTATTTTTGGGTCGTGCCCTATGTAAGGATTAAACTTGTGCTGGGCCCGCTTCCCATACGCACATGAAGAATATTCTTTTATAGAGACCCAAGATATAATTTTTGTATTCTATAGTAAAAATAACAATTGTGTTAGACAAGGTGATGTAGGGTATTTAAATGTCGGCCTTGCCCGACTATATGTTCTTACTTGCTTTTAGGGGGACTTAAAACAATTTCCGCTAATCCATTCTTAATGTTCAACTTGTCCACGTTGTCCATAACCCGTGCTATGCTTGAGTTGAAAGTTTCTATCTAGTATTGAGGCGTTTAGTGAATTCATTTTTGGATCCATTTATGTTGATCCTCTGACTTGTGTGAAGGTCGATAGCCGAAAAAAAAAGCAAAGTTCGCTTACATTTTATATTCAAATATTTATTAGTACGTGCATGCATTTTTCGGTTGACGCACTTACTTGCAAACCATTTATAATGAAATCGTTTTAATTAATTATAAAATGTACACACGCACACACACATATATATATATATATATATATGTATATGGCATATGCATGCGCATAATTATTCGCTTATTTATGAGCTTACTATCTGTTAACGGCAAACGAACGCAACTGTTAACGAAAATAAAATGTAAAAACCTTTACCCATAACTTAGATAAGATATGTTTATATGTTTATATGTGATTGCTTAAGTATTATATTTTTACATACATGCGTTCAGAATTGTACTTAAATCGAAAATGAAGTTATCGTTAAACTTAATGATAATACATTGGTACCGATCTTGTGGTGCTGGAGGGTGAATGTGATTGACGCAAAGCTCCGCTTGGCTGGAAATAATCTGCCGATTGGAAGAATTCCGGAGTGGCGGGCTCTTGAATTTGCACCTCATGATAATTAGTATAAGGCTCGTGCTCAACTATCTCCCGTACCGTTTGGAATGGGTGATTGACGACTATGCGACGTGTATGAAAACTTTCGCTCGCTAAAGAAGGATCTTTCGGAGCTGGAGTGGCAGCGATCACTCGAGAGCCTTTGCCAGCAGCTACATGACCATTAGTGCTTTTAGGAAAAATATCGACATTCGGTGGATGCGCTGCAGCATTTTCATCATGACTCTCTTCGTAGTTCGCTGTCTTTCTGACTTGACCAACTGGCCGAGGCCGTTCAACGAGACGCATAAATTTCTGTTGTTCGTTTGGATTTTTCTTTTGTAGCTGCGATGATTTTTGTAAATTGTATTCGCTCTGCCCCGTATTCACCTTCTTATGTTCTTGAACACAGTCAGTTTCAAGTTTCAAGTGAGCTAAACGTTCTTTATGGGCGTGGTTACTGTTGCTATGGTTACGTTCGCTATAACGCGTGTGATTGCTGAAGTTGTTCTCATTATGATTAAATTCTTTAGGATTCGGCTCGTGACTTATGGAAATTTTTAGATCCGGAGCATCTTCACGACTCTCATACGTTTTTGGCCGCACAGTTGAACTAATGAAAATTGGTTTGCTTTTTTCCTTTGGTGTTACGTTATGCGAGGGTATCGTAATAGCTATACGTGTTTGAGACATTTCTCCTCCATCTGGTGCATAAGGTTTCTGGTTTTTTTCTCCTTTACTCGCTTGCATACGCTCATCAGGCGCCAGCGGACCTGGAGAGACCGCATTTTCATTATAATTGTTCGGATCGTCTGTTTTTTTAACTTGCGGATAGTATTGCTTATCTTCGGGATGGTAACGCATTTTCGCGTAAGGAGTACTGTATTGGACCCGACTCAGTTTCCCATAATCTTGCTGCGATTCGACATGGCTGCGTTGATCAACTGGCTGATGTACTTTTTCTTGGTAAACTGGTTCTTGTTCTCCCGAGGCGTAAACAACTACTGGTCTTTTAGTTTTGTAAAGTTGCGCTTTAACTTCCTGGACATGAGCGGGCTCTTCATACTCTTCCATGTTTGCTTTTGGTTGCATGAACTTCACTTGTGATGATTCCATTTTACGTGTCAGATAAATATTATGTTGACTTGGTGCTAAGTGAATGTTGTGTTCATGTTTAATAATCGGCTGTTGTTCCTTTACTGCGGCCATTTTCTGTGTGTACGCTTCCTGCACTCGCGCTGGTTTTGGGCCTTTAGCGCTATTTATCTCCTCTTCATCGATGTATTCAGCTTCGAAGAAAATCCCGTCACCATCTGACGATTGTTGCTCGGGCAAAACTGAATTTTCAGGCGCATTTGTCAAGCGGCCGATCGTAGACGGTTTCGTAGCTGACGGCGCTTGGAGCCGATTAACGGCTGTATTACTTTTCGATCCTATTACTCTCAATTGGGATGACACAGCATGACTAGATTTTCGAAAACTATTATCGATTGCTTGTTTTTTGCTATTTTGATCTGGGTAGCTGGGTGCGACCGCAATGGACGAGCCGGGCGTTGAACTTTTGACAATTTGACGCTCATGGGTAGCAACGTGTTGATGGTGGTTTGAAGCCGATGATGGACTTCCTGCAGAGCTGTATATAACATTGCTTGATGCTCGCGTTTTGCCATCAGGCTGATAGGCGCCTGCAACAGCCGGATGCGGATGACCTAAAGGCAAAATTGTCTCGCCTTTCGGTATTTTAGCGATCGGTCTTTCCAATTCGACGACAATAGTACCGGCCGGCTTAATAACCACTCGTTCCTCAATATCATAGAATTCTTTTTGTATGGCCGGCAAGTGCACTTCAAACGTTTTCGCTTTAATGGCCGGCTGAGCGATTTGTATTGTTTTGGTTACCATAGGTCGTTCATGAGCAGGTGACATATAATTTGCAGCAGAGTCTTCATAGACAGATGCATCATTCTCAGATACAGGAGCTGGTGAATTATTAAAATAACTCTCGTCCTCGTTGCTTGATGTCTCCGAGATAGGATTATCGACCGTATCAGAACCGGGACTATAAGGGTCGCCATCGTTTGTTTCATTATCTACAGCTTCATCTTCTTCAGTAAGGGCTTCAGATTCCTGAATCGGTTGTTCATCTACATTTTGATCGTCTTCTTGATTCACTTCACTGCCCGGTAATGCTTGCTGACGTTCAAACTGAACCATTTTTCTGTTTCCCATCGCAACTTCTGACTGCAAAACTCCTGTATCTTGTGATGTGCGCCTCGGTGTTGCTTCATTCGATTCGTAGACCTATAAAATGTCTATGATAAGTAAAATGATGAAAGAAAAGCACTCCTTCTTACCGTATTTACAGTTGGTTTCCTATAATGATTTTGCATAAAATATTCGAATTCTACGTTATTTTTCGTGTGGTGACCTACACTTGCGGGCGAGGTACGTGATGGAAATCTAGGAAGATATGTTGGCGCCGATGTTGCATGCTGTGCAGTTTGATTGGGCGCACTTTGTAAACGAGCCGAATACTCTTTAGGAGCATAGGTTTTTGGATTTTGATTTTCAATTTGCATTTGATTTGAAATTCGACGATCATCGCAATCATCGCGTAACTCGCCGATCATTGAATTAGTCTTAAACTTGGCCGATTTTTGCTTATTTGCAACGAGATATTGATCGCCGGTACTATGACCATGCTGGTCTTCAGATATGGAAATGTTTACATGAGTACCAGCTGAAGTTGTACCAACGAAAAATATCAAAAATATCAAAAATAGCCACGTTAAGCTACTCATAGCTATAGCAATAAATTGCTTAATGTATCCTTGATTAAAAAAAAAAACAAGCAAATATTCTATAAAAACAATAACTTTTCCAGTTTTGATCCTCTTTCCACAACGAAAACAAGTAAGTGAACAATGCTAATCAATGAGTTTTGTATTTATATAAAAAATTTTAGACCGAATGTGAACCAAGTTTAATGAGTAAAACATGTAAGGAATGTATTCCAACAATTAAGGGTGAATCACATAAGCATACGTATGTACATATGTACATTGTTTTTTTTTTTTTTCATATAACATACATAATACATATGTAGATGAATGCATACAGCGCTATCGAGTAAATGACACCAATCAATGTTGATAGATGCTTCCATTTTGGTCAACTCTAACCCAGATTCTCAATAAAGGCAACGATAACTTTTTGCGTGAAGATGACGCTATATTTCATCTACTCATCGGTCATTTAGAAGCAAAATGTGTAAAATATGTAAACATCATTATAAATAAATGCCTTTGTACGAATAATTTCAAGCAAAAGGATCAGAGATTCAGAGCTCTTTAGATTAGGATGAAAGAGGATGAAAACACCTTCTCAAACATCGTTACGATGCATACGTAAGATGATTTTTAATTATCTCCATGTTGTTGTTTTTTGCTTCTTTTTTTTTTTTTTTCTTTTTTAAGTATATACTTCGAACAAAAACTGATTCAGGCTGAGAATGTGGAAAGAAAATTCTTACGCGTTTTTCATGCGAGTAATGCATGCTCAAAACTAATAGAGACATTGACATAGTGGTAGTGACATGGAGGCATTGACATGGAATTCACTTAGCAACTTTTCCAACGCTTTCAACTCAAGTTTATGTGTATATTTGATTTTAATAATACTAAATGAAGAAGGTCGTGCTTGTCAGGAAGTTAAGAATCACCATTTCACGTCAACACATGCTTATGTTCGATACATAAAAAATTATATTCGGCCAGAATAATTGATATCTATTAAGTAAATTTTCTTAAGTCAGCAAGACGGACGGAAGAATCATTCTTCCCCTTTGCAACAATTTAGATGACCTTGATTGATTCTAAATTCATATCTAATATAGATAGTTTATCTATATCTCTATATATATATTATTTTTTCTATTATCAGCGTAATTGGATGCGAATCGTTTCCCTTTTTCAACCTTGATCAGGTGAGGATATTTATCACGATTATCGGCTAAAAGTTTTACACTGATTAACATTCTAACCTGTCCCCGTGGTCACTTAGTCAACAATCATGGGAATAATTTTTTATCATTTATTTATTTACCCAAACCTGCCTTACTATACACATAAAATATTTCGAATTTTAAAAAAAAACAACTAAGAAAATTTTAGTCCGTCGCGACCAAATCTTTTATATCCATCACTGTCATCGTAAAAAAGATAAACAAGGTAAAAGAACAACATTTTTATGATCTATAATATGAAGCGGCCGTGACTGATTTTTCCAATTTTCAAAGTAAAAGTTTATGCCGTGTAGGCATGGCATTTGGAAAGCTTACATCATTTCTCATTTTTTTTTTGCAAATTTGTTGACGATAACTCCATTTTTGATAACGAGACACTACAAAGTTGGACAGACGGCCGGATGGACGGACGAACATGCTTAGGTGCATTTCAAATTTGAAACTGCCCAAGAATTTATATATTTTATGGGGTTTTGAAGTTTGAAGAAGAAATTAAATTTTGATACGCTATATTATAGGGTAGGCGTGGTCAATTTTTCCCACTTTCATACAGGTGCCACAGCCTTGTCCATAGAATACACATTCAAAATTTTGTACGTATGTCTGCTATAGTTTATGAGTAATGACGAAAAAATAAATTTTTTATTTCTTTCGAAAAACAGAGGTATTCTGACTTTACATACTATTGTAGGCTTGTCCTTCGACCGATTTGGTCCTTTTTCAATGTCAGTCTGTGCGCAAGAATTTCCAATCTTTCTGTCAAATTTGAAGTCGGTAGCTTCTTTTTTGCGACCAGGAGAGCGGCAACAACAAACACCGCACAGACGGACGGACATAGCTTAGTCATAGCCTTTGTAAAGATTTGGTAAGTGCGAAACTGTAGCTTCTAATTTAGATTTGACTTGTTTAATTGTAGCGACCGCACCATATAGCCTTTCACAGAATTTATATATATATATATATATATGCTCTATGAACGACATTGCGAAAAACCCAAAAGGTTGGCATTGCAAAATGGAGACGAAATTACATCGTCAACTTAGTACACGTCATTTTATTGCCATGTATTGGAGACTTCAGAGAGAGAGAGAGAAAAAGAAACTCAAATATCCTTTCAACGTTCAAGATCTAGATGATCACAAATCTTTTCAATTTCCAAGTTTCACTCAAAACGTAGATAGTTATAGGTTAGGACATAACCTTATCCATTCATTGTTCTTAAGCAATACAGTGTGAGCAATAAGATGGCAGCAAATTGACAGTCCAAATATACATTGAGCTGACTTGGGAGGAGAAATTTCGAAGAGTGCAAAGTAAGCGAAACGTAAGACATCAGCATAAATCGCTTTCGCAAGTCCATAATTGTGATTTTTTGACTACCAGAGTAGGTTTTAAAAAAAACGCAATTAAAGCTGCATTCCCCGAACTTCTTGAACCGAGCAATCCATGAAATCAAACATTAAAAAACTTTCATTTAACACATGCAAACTTTATTTAAATACGAATAAATAGAAGTAGTAGAGCCTGCACTACGCCACAGATATCAATGTTAACCTAAGCTACCAAAGTCACAAAAATCTGTCAGGATCTAACCGCCTAATAAAAAAGATAAAATGTCGTTTGATTCATTTGAATCAGAGTTTTTAAAGCCCACTCTGAGCCCTAATGGACTTTTGTGTACTTCTGATGATAGACAGATAGACAGACAGACAGCTTTTCAAAAAACGAAAAGGTTTGAAAAAGGTGATGAAAGAATCATTAAACAGTCAAACTAAAGGCATTGGATTGCATTATGAGACCTTGCTCTTCTTCAACAATCATTGTTGTTCATTTCATCTATAACGCACGTGCATTTACTTGCAAAGACACATTTGAAAGCATTGGCAACGGGATAATACTACCTTGATGTATTATTGCTATTCTGATTTATTGAATCGGTTTGACATTATTATGAACATAATGAAACAGTAAAACATAGTTAATAGAAGTTCGAAAAATCGGCAAATGCGCTTTCAGTTGTTTGGTAGAAAGTGAGTGCGTAATAGTCTGTTATTATCGAAATTGTAACCTTTCTTAGGTTAAAAAATCATTTCATATTTTTGATAGTTTAAAAATATTCGCAAATGTTTATAGAATTGATTTGAAGCTTAGCTTGCTTAGTTTGGGTTAAATTTAAAAGTAATTAAAACAAAGATTTTCTGCGTTCAACTTTAAGGTGAGACGTACGGATCGCGTTCTATTGGGAAGACGATAATCAGGTGTTGAGAAATATCTTCTTTTTTTTTTTTTGGTTGATCCTAACGGACCATGTTACTTTATATATATGTATACATATGTATATATATTGGTCAATCGCTTTCCATTAATTATAGTAGTGCTGTTTAAAAGTAATAATTCTTACTAGTTCTTGATTCCTTTCCCTTCGATTATTCAAAGGAAGACGTTTTATGGTGTTTATTAAGCGAAAAATTTTGGAAGCAAATAACTTAACCTGAATTAAAGAAACTACAAATAAAATTTATCATAATAATTAAAAATTTACAAAAGTTTTTCAATGTCCTTGGCAATATCCATAGGATCGGTTGTGGGTGCATATCGTTTTACAGGTATGCCTTCTTTGTTGACTAAGAACTTTGTAAAATTCCATTTAATGGCGCTAACGAGTGTACCGCCTTGCTTAGCCTTCAAATATTGATAAAGTGGCGCAGCATTGGCCCCGTTAACATCAACCTAAATGGATAAAAATCATTAATTTGAAATTCATATTTTTTACTCTGAAATGGAGTTACCTTTTGGAAAACATCACCAATATCCGCTTTAGCATCTCGTAAGTGACAGACCATGGGTTCGCCATCAGATTCGGGCATTTGCGATCCAAATTGATTGCATGGAAAATTCAAAATTTTCAAACCCTTGTCGCCATATTTCTCGCGCAAATCGGTTAGTTTCTTGTAATTATTCTTAGTCAAACCACACTGAGAAGCTATGTTCACAATAAGCACGACGTGACCCCTGTATTGCTCTAAAGAAACATCATTCCCATAAGTGTCTTTTACGGTAAAATCGTAAATGCTGCTAGCCTCTTCAGACATCGTTGTAGACTAAAAGTGAACAATTAAATACTGTTAATATTCTCCTATATGCACGCTGATGAACGGGGCATCGATAAATTAGTTATAAAAGCGGCCAAACACAGTGACAAAAGTTAAAGTATTAAAACAAAACAAAACAAGATGTCGAACCCATCTTTCCTTCGTAAAAGCTAAAATAAACTGCAATTCGAAACCTTTACATGTGTGAAGTAAAGCGAATTACAATTCGCATAACAAATATAGGTGTAGCTAAAAGTAACAAAGTTAACAACAAGTGGTGATTGATTAAACCCTGGACAGTTATATGCAAGCTTCATTGTATATACGAGCGTTTACTTTGAGAATTTCGCTTTGATAAGCAAAGGCTTTCCCAAAGTACTTACAATATTTTCTTCTTTTCCGTTTGATGATAAATTTCTGCCTTTAGTCACGGCGCAATTAACGCTGACTAGCGGTAACCATATTAAACATAATCGTCGTCTTCTCATTAAAAGGTCCATCGTCTTGAAATTATTACAAAGAGATCGATGCTTCAGAAGTGATAAATTGCCGTGCGGTATTCTTAATCGGGAGTTTATTTTTGCAATATCTTGCATTATTTTTAGAAAAAACACTGCAATTATAGAGCGTGACAGTAATTTATTTGATTATTATGCACAATATTCAGATTTGTTAAAAGATTTGTATTACCCTAAAAACCGAGACCTGACAATTCAGTTTTATATTGAACAGAAAAATAAGTAATCAAGAAAAGTATATGCGAACTAACATCATTGTATATTTTGCTAATCGTCGATTTCAGACTCCTAGATGCCTTCAATGAAGTAATTAGTTTGAAAATGTCAAATCAGTTAAGGATTTATTAACGCAGTTGCACTTTTTCCAATTTAAACTTTGCACGTGAACGGAAAAGGCGGACCTGACCATTTAGATACTTCGATGCCGAATCTTACATTGATCAGTGGTATGTACTCTTAGTGAAACAGAGCTGAGGTGTTACAAATCGAACCAAAAATTCATATGTGTATAGGTTAGTAAGCCGTTTCTTTGCATCTTGTACGTTGATGACCTTTAACTATTCACCTCAACCTCAAAGAACTCACTAACAAACGTTTGGAAACGCAACCTCGTAATAAACCGAACTAAAACTATTGTAGTCTTAGCTGCTCTTAGCTAACGATTAACAATTTCTTTTCCTAAGCAGTGCATTTATATGCCGCTAATTATCAAAAGTCGATTTTCGTTAGGAAGATTTTTCTTATCACATAAAATCCACAACAAAGCAACCTAATTGCGCATTATATATAAACAGGTAATGAGGATATGAATGTAGACAGAGATATTATATTAGCTAAGGCTAAGTTAAGTTTTTACATAAGGTTTTAAGTTACTTGTTGTTTACTATAGAAGTAATAAGTTCCCAATCCAGCGAAAAACAATCCAATTAAAATGTTCACGATTACAAAGGACATCATTTCGCTAAATTTCAATTATAAAAATATTTCATAAGCAAGTAGCTGAGTGGATTAATCCTGTTTTAAAGACAATACAACTTTTATAATTTCTCATCTTCAATGAAAGGAACATAGAGTTTGACGTACCTTCGATCCTTATTTAATTACTTTTCACATAGAATTCGCAAAAATTTTCAAGCGAGCTTTTGTTATAAGAAATTATGGATCTTTTAAAAAATTCTTAAAGCTATAAATAAAAATTTCAAAAATTAGTACCTTAAAATTTTTTCTGCAGTGTATTTTATTTTCTTTTTATGAAAATAAAGGTTAAGAACACAAAAATGTCTAAAAATTAAATAAAAAAAAACTATTTTGAAAACCCTTTTATTTGGCTCAAAGAGAGATTTCCGATCCCAGTAGCAATTTTTACTCGCAATAAATTTTTCAACAATTAAATAAAATTGGATAAAACTGATGTGGTTACCTTACAAAAGTGACCTATAAGAACTAATACTTAGGTTTAAAAATTGTAGAAAAAGTTTGGATCACTATTTCAACTGGTCGACGAAGAGATAAAATAAAACATACAAAAGTATCTTGAGTATTCAAAGCGAAAGGCCAATTTAAGCCATGTATAACTGAAAAACTTAATTTTTATTTCCAATTTCATGTTCATCAACGAAGAATAAAGGCATTTTTTTAAATTTAATTAAATGCAACTATTCCAATCATCTTATTGTAGGCACTCAAAAATATGCTCAACGCGTATATTTCTGATCAGTGTAAGATGTCCGGGCGGCTTAATTTTATCCAAAAGGTACGATAGAAAGTCTCCACAGATTTTCGCAAAGGACTAGGTAACTTACAACGACAGATGGACTAAATTGATTTTAGAAAAATTCATATACTTTATGAACATTAGCCCCATAATAGATGTCTGCAATAAAACGTTAATGTTTAGCAGATCGCTTTGTAATATTAGGAATGCTCAGCGACTTAAATATTCTAAAAAAGCCAAATAAAAGAGATTGCATTAGTTGACCGCCATAAAATGCTGGACTAGGTTGATTGAATGAAAATTCGTCAAGCTTTAAGGTTTATGGATATGAATGTTTATGACGGAAAAGGATACATGAACTTCGACCGCTGAAGTATCAATGCTTTTTTACGCTACGCAATATTAACTGGAGATTTGTAAATATTGAAGATTTCCTCAATTTCTTATAAGCGCATTTAACGAATATTGCGAGGAATTTTAGAAACTTTTGATAAATAATTTTAACTATGACTTTTTGTTACTTGAAATAAGTAAACAAATTTTCATTTCAAAGTGCATTTCTTTTGCCTGACTTTCCTGTTAGGATTTTTGAAGTAAAATTCAATAAGGTTTTGACGCTTTAAAAAATCTTATGTGTAGAAATTGATTAACACATTATAATCCGAAAATTTTCTTAATAATTTGTTTGCGTAAACTATTTAATTGATGTAACAAATGCTTACTGTTTTTTGCTATTGTAGAAAAAGAGATTGTTCTCAAAAAGTAAGTAAACCAAACACACGATTTAATATTTTGATGCTTCGCAGCGATGACCGAATATTGATTAATGATGACTTGCATAAATATGGCAATAAACAAAAGAGTACAGCGAAACAGAGTGAAAAAAGGAACACGACAATTACACCACTGTGAGTTGATTGCGGTCAATAATTCAATGTGTTTCGATATTGCAATCATATAATGAAAATTTTCGTTTGATATTTGCCAAAACGTCGGCATAAAAGTTCAGAGTTAAAATTCAATTTTACTAAAAAGTCGCAATTTGGGAGTAGATTTTTTTAAAATCCGTGATGTTTCTGTTTATAACTACTAGTTAGTGGACATTTTTACAACGCCGAATTTTCACACATTTTTATGTGCAGTACATGTGTTTACAACCCTGTTAACAGATGTTTATTTCTGAATATAGAACATCGGGGAGAGGAATTTTCTTTTCAAGTTTTTTTCCTGTCTATTGAAAAGAAAAAATTCCCATCGCGTCAATATCTGCGAAAAATATTCTTTAATTTCTTTATATGGCAGTTAAATAAGAGTAATGATCGACAAGTTGTTGCAATAAATTGTTTTCTGAACAGAATCTCTCACTCAACATTCTGTAACCCAAATATATAGACACAAAATTATAGAGATAACATTTTCAGACCGTGTGTCCCTTACGACAAGAACGGCGAAGAACGCATCGAGTTGGCCAAATGATGCTTTCTACTATAAACAACTCTTTTGAACAAGACACGCATGATGTTGATGGAAACTGCGATGGGCCAGATTTAGATTTTGTCTATGCAGATGTGGATAGTTATCAAAACGAAATTGCCGAACTCTATAGTTACACGGAATTTTCTGAATTCCAGCAGAATGTGAAGGCTTTTGAAGACCAAATGGAAATGTATGATTTGCCTCCGAATTGGCAAAAGTTAGATGCGACCGCACAGCGTGGAATCGTTATGAAGTTAATGAATCAGCTTGAAGTTTCAAACCGTCAGTTTCGTATGCAAGCTGCTCGATGTATTCTTTATTTGGCACAGGGCTGTTGGGCAGAAGTTCAATCCGATGAAGAGCAATACCAGAATACAAGGGATAATGTTATAGTGCTCTACGATCAGGGCGTGTTCACTTCATTCATAGATCTATTAAATATGGAGATAGAAAGCGCATGTTCTCCGGATATCGTTGCAGTTAAAATTACCAATGTCACATTGGCTGATTCTGCGGATTTGCGAGTGATTTTGTCTGTTTTGTATATCATCACAGAAACTATTCGTGACGAGAAAGAGAAAAACAGTGAGGATTATAAAATGATAGCTGAAAGCTTTATACAAGAGATTAATAGTCCATTGTCTGATGGAGAATTATTGGCAGTAAAGCTTTTGGGCATGATTACACGATTCTGCAGTGGTGCTGCTCCCCATTTTCCCATGAAAAAGTAGTTTTGTTGCTGTGGAAGGTATCTCTATTAGGACTGGGTGGTATGGAAATATTAAAGAATATTAAAAACGAATATCGAATAAAGGCAGGTCTTGAACCAATTTCTGAAGATACATTAGAGGTGACAAAATGTATGAGAGCGAGCTCTCCTCCGGCCACTGCCAACGATATACTCGACAACCAGAATCCAAAACGCAACGCTTTCAGACGTTCACTAATGAAGCAACGGTTTTTGGATGAACAGGAGCAAATGGACATAGAGTTGACACCGGGAAATGAAAGTGCTCCAAATAATTCTAATAACGGTGGTAGTATGGGTGGCACCAATAACGGCGGACCTAATAGTGGCGACGACGATTACTATAGGCCTTTCGAAGACCCCTCCACGACAACAGCCAATCCGAACAATTTGCCTAGTTATAATACACCCCCTAACATACAACCGCCACAAATTACAACTCGTTTGCCTTGGACTCCCAAAGTGCGTCAAAAGGACATTGACCAATTTCTGGATATATCACGAAACAAATTCATTGGTTACTCTTTGATAGACGATCACGAAAGCTTGGCGGGTTTGCCTCAGCCAATACATGAAGGTGTTGAAACTTTAAGGCGTCACATGTATGTAAGTCTAGCCGATATTCAAATTAAAAAGGAAGAAGAAATTGCTCGAAATCCCATTTCCACGCAAGAGGACGAAATTCCAGCGACTTCAGCTGAAATACTATATCAAGCTGTTCTTCCCAACTTACCGCAGTATATGATTGCGTTGTTAAAAGTATTATTGGCAGCTTCGCCCACTTCAAAATCAAAAACGGAAAGCATTAACATAATGGCTGATGTGTTACCAAAGAAAATGCCTCTCACCGCAACGCAGTCAACTAAGTTAACAGTTGACATGGGCCGACATAAAGAGGTCATTGTTAAGGCTGTCTCCGCAATTATTTTGCTTTATTTAAAACATTTCAAACTGAACCACGTGTATCAATTTGAATTTATGTCTCAGCATTTAGTCTTTGCTAATTGCATACCTTTGGTATTGAAATTTTTTAACCAAAATATTACCGAATACGTTAGCATGAAGAACACCATTCCCCTTTTGGACTTTCCTTCATGCGTGATTGGTGAACAGCCCGACATAAGTGGCGAAAGTTACGTGTACAGCGGGGAAGTGACTGATAAACCTTATTCGTGGCGAAATGTTTTTTCGTGCATTAATCTTTTACGCATTTTAAATAAACTCATCAAGTGGAAGCATTCGCGTGTAATGATGCTGGTAGTTTTTAAGTCGGCACCCATCTTGAAAAAAACTCTTAAGGTGCGTCACGCCATGATGCAATTGTATGTATTAAAGTTGCTTAAAATGCAAACGAAATATCTGGGAAGGCAGTGGCGTAAGTCAAACATGAAAACTATGAGTGCTATTTATGCGAAAGTGCGTCATCGTTTGAACGACGATTGGGCATTTGGTAACGATCTAGAATCACGGCCATGGGACTTTCAGGCCGAGGAATGCACGTTGCGAGCTTGTGTTGATCGTTTTAATCTTCGCAGATATCCAGAAGCTACGCAAAAGTGCGGCTCGGGTGGCAATAACACAAATTCAGCCGGCAATGCTGATAACACCACTGGGGTTAATATGGGTGGAAATGTTGATGGTAACGGTACAGCTAGTTTTGGCACAGGAAATGCGAACCCGGGCTCGGGTGGTGCCGGCCAATTACACGAATACGGGATTGAAGGTGGTTTTCCCAGCGACGAGATACTGACGCACTCCGATTTCGCTTTTTTCGGTCACTCAGGCTGGTGGGATCGAAAAATCGAGCTAACGGATTATTTTAAGGCAAATTATTCGATTTGGTTGGAGGAGGAAGTCTACAAAAATCAAACTAACTGGGATGCTCTATAAATTGAAATTGTTTTCGATGTACGTATAAAGACTCAAACAACTAATAATGCACATTCATCGAGTTAAGATAATGACTTGTAGAAACTTTTTTTCTTGCAGATATATTTTTTAAAAAAACTTCAAATCTTAATTGGTCCTTTGAAAATCGCAAAAACAAAAAGGTTCATTTTTATAGTAATAAGCTCGACGCAATTTTTATTAATGGATTAACAGAGTCAATAATTATCGAGATCGGAATAAAAGCACATGTCTTCTTTTTTTTCTTTTTTATTTTTTATTATTTATTTTTACTCCTAGGAATGTAATATTTATCTTTTTTGGCATCTCCAATGTCTCTCAAGTTTTGTAGTCAAATACACTCATAATTCGCCTTCATGTGAGTGTTTGTAAGAGTGTGTATGTGTATTGAAATAGTAATATAATCCATAAATTGTGTATTTTATAAATTATAAAACGAAAATTCAAGATAATAAACGTGAAGATGTTCATCACGATAATATACATACCACGTATGTTTATGTTTATTTGTTTATTTATTTATTTCTCCTTTAAGGTTTTTTACAATTCTGTCTATATAGCAAATTAACTAACGTCCAAATCCAATACATTTTAAAATTTGCTCGCAAATAAAATTTTTTTTCTTTTTATATATAGTGAGTGAGTACTTCGACTAGCTACAGGCCATACGAATTATTCAAAAAGTGCATTTAATTTTGATTTTCGTTTTTTTAAAAAGTTTATTAGCTTCTGGAATCTGGCTTATATCTAAGAAAATAATAAATATAAAGCAATTCTATTGTTATTGTACATGTAAACGTATTTATATACAGCAGGTGCTTTTCGAGTTTTAGTTATTAGTAATTATTATATTATTAATTTTCAAGTACGTGTTGTACACTTTATTGCTGCTCCATGGGGCATGTTGTCTTCATAGCTGTCACATTGCCATTACTGTTAAAACTAGGAATGCCCAAGAGTTTATGGGGCGGCGGACAAGCGCCGTCGCAGCGCTCTTCAACATATTGGAATATGCGTCGTAAGGCATATTTGAAAATTTTTTCTTTATCAACTTCACCATTCAGAATGATTATATCTTTTCGATCCCTGAACTCAGTAAAGTTCTTCTCATAATGCGGCCATACGCAAATTTCAAAGTAGCCAGTAACATCGGGCGGATCGTAGGTTCGTTTGCGTCGACGTTCAAAGCATTTTTCGTATGGCAAATGAAAGTGGAATTTAACGTTACATAACGTTAACAGCTCGGGTTGATTGAAAATGATGAATCCTTCAATCAATAAAATATTGATTCTGGTATCTCCCAATTGCCCAGGCAGTTGAGAGTTGATGCGCATTATGTGTGCCGCTTGGGAATTGTTAATCGTATGATAGTGATGCGGTAGTTTATGATTTAGTAACATTTTACAAACATGTTGGCTGTGTTGACCAGCGCCATAGTTATTATGATAGGACGGCTTCGACTGAGTGGTAGTAAAACGATCCAAATTACTGCTGCCCGCACAGCTTTGCAGCGATATATCAGTAATGTTATTAATATTTTCTGCGGGATCTCCAGCCAAGTAACGTCCCTTCATTGTCCAAGTAATGTCTGAGAGCATCTGCTTCATGTCCAGTGACGAGAGCAATTCAAAATTGATAACATTTAATTTTTCGACCCATTTATGTCGTAAATCATCAACTGGTAGAAAGTAATCATCTTGCGATATCAATTGTACATCATTAATAATAAATGAAGTATTCCAGAGCGGCGAATTACGTTGACTTGTAAAGTAATCGCGTAAACTACGAGCAAGTGTAGTTTTGCCACCACATGTAACACCCGAAATGCCAATTACCAGCCACTGCATTTTCAGTATCCGAAGCCAACAACTCGACTGAAAGCGCGCACCAAATGCGCAGCTATTAAAAAGGGCTTCTACAATTCCGGCGATAAGACAATTCGATTTTTAAAATTTATTTTGAATATATACGTAGGTATATGTTGTGTATTATTTTCATATTTTCTTTGTATAGGCTGAATTTGGCCGAAGAGAAGAGAAACGTATTCGCTTTATTAGCTTATCAGGCGGTTATGAAATCCCAAATGTGATAGAGCGTAAAGATGGCAATGCCTCCTAGAAAAACAACTCCAAACGTAGCGGGCAATATAAAGGCGTACTTTAGCGGTGGAAAAAAAGAATGTATCAGATTGCCTAGAAAACAAACAAATTGCATCCACACATATACGTATATATATATATATATATATATATATAACATATACTCGTTCATTATTACATCATTTATTTATTAGCTCAAAATAAATAATTTACGTAATTTTAAAGCCATTACTACAACGTTAAATAAAAGAGAAGGGTTTTGTTAATTTTAAAGCTTATCGTTTTGCTTGAAACTAATTTAAACGTGCATACGTGAGAGTACATAACGCATATATTTACAGATCTTTAGGAATTGTAGAATACTTGGATTACACCTCGTGGGACAAAATTGCTAAACAGTTCTTTTGACATTTCGTTATTATTGATGACACACATATAATGCAATCCAAAGGCAAGGGCACGAATTATAATAAACAATCTTTTTCAAAATCATGGCCAAGAGCTTTGGTGATTTGCCGGAAATTCCAATTACTGCAGTATTCTGCATGTTCACTAGTCATATACAACTGTAACTTTCTGTAAGAGTAAGCTTGCCTTACTTCTTTCTTTTTTTTTTTTTCTTGCTTTATTATTATTCTGAATCCAGTGCATAGCCAGCAATGCTATGTCGTTGAAATTTCAGTATTGCGTTTACATTCAATTCAATCGCTAAGCAAAAAGAACGTCACGAGAGATGGTCTTTATGCGAATTTCGTGCAAAATTTGTTTTTCGATTTTTCTATTTTTTTTTATTTTCTTACCCTCGTCAATTAGCATGAACGGTAAAATTGATACCCAGAAAAAGTAATACAAGAATACTGACACGGCAATTACGAAGACAATCTTTCCTACATTGGCATCGGAAGCCATGTATTATATTACGAGCAACTCGTAAAATAAAATTCGTAATTTGAAACGTTTGGCGCTAATCACAAATAAGTATTAATAATTTAAAAAGTTCCGTCCACTCATTTTTTAATAATAGGGTAACTTGACAATTGCTTAATTCTTTGAATTGTTATTCCATTTAAACTTTAAAATCGAGCAACTGTTTTTCACAATACAGCGACTGCATCGAACATATGTTTATTGTTTCATAGAGATCGTAAACATATAAAATCTGTTATCGATATTTTATTTACTTTAATATATGGTATCGTTTATCTACGTGAAAATAACAATTCGAAATGACGGTAAATATCAAATCAAGCGATCTAATCGAATTGGGAAAAAAATGAACTACATAAGCGTGGTCGTAGACGCTTAAAAACGGAGGATGCTAGAATAATAATTATTTATATTGTTCTATATATTGGATCATGAACTTCTTGTCCGCGCTTAGTTTTATTAAGAGGTGGTCCAAAGGGTTTAAGGATCCTTTCATTACGAAAAGCTTATGAATGTGCTTAGTTAGTTCAATATTTGAATATGTCTCTGTTGCGTGGTGTTTTTCCTATAACAATACTTCCTGTTTGCCCTTAGGAATTTGGGTTGGGGACCGCTTGTCTCTCTGGCTCCTTATGAAAATAGATTCCTTCTGTTATCCTTACTATCGTTTCGCCCACATTACTTCGTGATTCTCTTGGTGACTTCAATGTCCCTAATCACATCTTAACATATCATTATGATTCGAAAATTAACCGGCGTGTTTAGTGTTATCGGTTGCCAAGCTTTGCCAAGCATATTCGCAATGGCTTAGGGGTACACTTGCGACTTGGTGTCTGTATTGGTTGTGGGCGTGCCTCTGTGCTAATTGCGTACATGCTTCTTTTTGGTTTTTTTTTTCTTTCTGCCTTCCACTTCTGTGAAGAAAAAGAAGTCTTAACGAAACTTCTACAAGATTTATAAGTAGATTTCCGGCTTATCGCATTTAACTTTGTAACCAGCTTATTATACCTTGCATGTTTGGAATCGGAGAATTGTTGAACACAGCATTTCACTGGTACATTCTACCAGGTTGTACCTATACGATTATTTTGTCGTGGTGAGTTAAAAATAAAATTTATCGACTTTCTTCCTTCTTAACAACTTTGCTCTGTTGAGATAGAGGATTGAGTGTTCAGGGAGGATTATATTTCATCGTTTTGATTGGTTGAATTTTTTGTTTACATTGCAATTTTTGTTTATTATCTAAATTTGTTCATACACGTGCTTGCAACTTATGCATGTGTTTAGGAATTGCTTGCGCTTAAGTACATAAACAGTTGTTCTCTTGCCTTCGATTTGTGAGAAAACGATTGTGAATTATTGGAAAAGGTTTAAATTTAAAGAAATTGAATTTGGAAAGTGTTGGAATTTTTTATCGGCCCTAAAATAAGTATAAAAATTTCTTGAAAATGAATGAAATATTTTGAGAGAATTTATGAGGAAAAAAATGAGTGCACCTTTAGATACATAAATATGTGAGTACATTAATTTAAAAAACTTTGTTCATCTTCATTGCTGAGGAACAACGAGCGCGCAATTTGAAAATGGAAAAAAGGTTCCGTGTAGAAGCGGTTAAGGGTGAATGAAATAAACCGACTGTCTCAAGTGTTTTTAATTATTACTCCATAGTAAAATTGAAATAGTTGACGAAAGAAAAAGATCATAAAATAAAACGAGTAAGAAAATTATATTCGGTCGTGACGGAATTTTTTATACCCATCACCTTTATCCTAAAAAGACATGATAAGGAAAAGAACTACATTTTCATGGTATATAATATGGAGAGGGCACGACTGATTTTTTGTATTTTCAAAATAAAAGCTTTTGTCGCATAGGTGTGTGGGCATTGCAGACGTGTTTCTGCAAATTTGAAGTCAACAGTTTAATTTTTGCGGCCAGGAGAATGTTTACAACAGACATTGCACAGAAGGACAGACGGACACATGGACATGTTTAAATCGATTTAGAATTTGATGCTGATCAAGAATGCATATACTTTGTCTCTCAATCTCCGAAGCTTCCTTCTCGGCTTTGCAAGCGTTCGGGCAAAATGAATGGGTCCCTCATCCTTTGGTGATGGGTTCAAAAAACGAAATTATATAAAAAATTGCAAGGAAAATTTATTGTTATATTATTTTCGTACAGTGTATGCATACAATTGATGAAAAGTTACACGAAATTTGTAAAGAATTAACGCCACTCCAGATTTCTCATATGTCTTGAAGGATGCATCAAAAACCTAGTAACGAATTTAGGTACCTTTTGATAGGTTCTAGCGTCCTTGAAGACATATCAATAATGTAGGAATTGCGTAATGTCTTTGGAAATTGTCATAACTCGATTTGTACATTGCAGCTTTTCAGTGTTCAGTGTACGGTAATAGTGCGCGCAACACTTAGTAGCGATAATTTGGTTTTTTTAGTTTGTGATCATAGTAAAAGTTTTCTTTTGTTGCATGTTATATGTGTGTATGCTGGAAACTGAAAGTTGTGCTAGAGTCTTAAAAAAATATTCACTGCGATGAGTGGCCAATAGACAATCCTTTAACATTTTAAATATGAAAAGCAGAAATGTACTGCGGTGATCAAAAAGTAAAACCAATTTAATTTTTCCTTTTTTAAACTAGTCCTTAAACTCTAATAATAATATTCCTTGTTAAGAGCTTGGCCTGACGGAAGGAATTCATAGAGCACAATACCGATACACGATAATCCAGGCAAACTGTTAGCATCACGTTGATTTTTGAGCGACTCTGTTGCGATTGTCTCGGCCGATATTCGCTCGTTTGCTCGGTTGTTTTCGGATCTTATCCGTAGATTCTAATCTCAACTGCTATAGTAATGTGTTTCATGATCGATTGATAGCCAGAAATCGTCTCCTCACACACACTTTGTAAAAATTGGAAAAAATCCTTTTTTTATCGTACAAAATCAAGCGTAGCTGAAACACGTCTTGTCAGTGTTTGCGATCTGACTACCAATTTAAAAAAAAGAAAACATTCTCGTATTCGATATATCCATATTATATGTATGTATTCAATTAACTATATAGTGATCTTTTAGCGTCGAAGCAACAAAAACTCATTGCAGACTCTCTACAAGTGAAACACGGATGTACGGAACATAAAACTTACCACGTAAAGACTATGCCGAAATCGCTTCCAAACTCATCATTGCGGAAATTTTTATCTCGAAACTGCTCCACAATTTGGTTAAACAGTTGCAGTTTGTTAACTGATCCTTTTGGACTTTGGCATTTGGTCTTTGCATTCCACGGCTATTAAAATTGGAGCAACAATTTTCCAACATTTTCTTAGTACTTCGGAGAACTCTTCAAATACACAATATTAATAGTGTTAGACGGTGAGCAACGTTCCAAGTAACATTGGCGAAGTTGTCAAGTTTGAATGAACAATATTAGGTGTTTGCAAGAGTTTTGATCAGCGACTTTAACAGGGAAAAATGTTAAAGAAATGGGAAATGCCAGTGTACATATAACGGTTGAATTCGATGGTTTTGACTTTTTTTCCATTTATTATTATTAATTTATTCGGCGTACGCCGGCTCTATTCATGGAGCACTCAAATTACTTTTGTTGTTTATTTGAAGAAATCTGTTGCGTGGGCCCGCTAAATACGTTCAGAGACTTATGGTGATACTGTTCCATGATATCTCAATTGTCGGTTTCGGGTTCAACGGTTTAAAAATGGCGACACAAATTAACTGAAAATGCCATTTTTTGGCCACTTGTTGCAAGAGTTGTTGCAACTCGAATGGGAAGTTCTGCGCCACCCAGCGAACTCACCAGGCATGGCGCCTCCTGATTGCCACTTACGCAGATCGTTGCAGCAAGGCTGCTGGCTGGCTGGTACACATCTCCGCAAAGTTGAAGAAGTGCGAAAGTAGGTCGGTGGACCCATGGATGGAAACTATTTTGATTAATATATATGCCTTATTCAAGTCAAGAAATGATCAAAATTCCTGCAAAAGCCCAAGATTTCCCCTAATTTTTTTTTTGCATGTTAAATGTTCATTGCAATCAGATCAGTTACCCTAATGAAGCTATATCCATAAACATTCGTTCTTCCAAATAAATCATTGAGTCCAATAACATTGATTGTGTTCTTATTTGTAGACGTTAGTTAAACGATAACAAGGCTCGATATATGCGCGCAGCAGTTTTCTCCAATACCTTATGATATCTTTGAATGCTTGCAATTTGTTGTTGTTTTAAATTTAAATTATATTATTTGATCATATTTAATGCAATTTGAAAAATGCAAAAATTAAACACTTTTAGAAGATGACGTGACTTTTGGCCGTTCATGTAAACCATGTAATTATGCATTTTTACGGGATCAAGATGGATAAGTATAAGAAACGAGTAAAGGGAGGAACGGCGGGAGGATTGTAATGCTTGAGAAAACACACGTTTCGCAAAACTGCAACTTTGACTTATTTTTAGTAAAAATTTGTTTTTTTTTTTTTTAAAATATGTAACGAGAAAAAAAATGATATTCAGCTTTGATTGAATTTATTAACATCTACTTTAAGACGTGTTTCTAATAAATCTTGCGTGCGCATCCAACGAGTGCTGGTGAATTCCTGCCAATTCAAGGTAATTGGCTTACTTACTCACTTTACTGCAGTGCTGTAGGCCTTCGGGCTTTCGACCGATTTACCCTCCCATTTTCAATATCAATCTGCGGGCAAGAGCTTGTTTCTGCCAAATTTGAAGTCAATGGTTCTCTTCTGGCGGCCAGGAGAATTTTTATAGCATACATCGTACCGACGTAAATGGAGACACTGCTACAATAGGTGTTATATAAGTTACAGTTTGTAGGCAAGCAGACGACGGCTATCACGTAAGTCCTGCACTAGCCACATCTGAGTACAGGGCTGTGTTGTCTGCTTTCGCGTTGGCTGCTTTTGGCAGGCGACGAGTAATAAATCGGCCAGGAAATTCGACCGGACCTAGAAGACTACGTGATTTAGACTAATTGATGAAGGGCGCGACACCATTCCCGAACCCAATGAAGCTCCTATGGTAGTAGCTTTGCTGCGGACTCTTATCCAGAGGCTTATCTTTCTGGTACCACGGGCGTGAGGAGCAGCTGAAGCTTGCTTCAGCCTGACCATAGGAGCGGTGGCTAAAAGCGAGGCAGGAGCACCCTTGTCAATCAGCATATTATTGTTTGGCAGCCAGGTGCCTGACCCCATAGAAAAACAGACGTTGTAAATAGACTTAGACTAGAATAGATCACAGGGGGGAGGAGGGTGGGAGGGGGGGGGGGGTGTGGCATGATCATATGCATATCTCCATGCATGGACCTCAGGGACTAATAAACCTCGGGGGGCTCATATTGCGTGTGCCATCGATCGCCGTGGGATTAAGCCTTCACGGCAGTGTATCCACGTAAAACACTGTCACTTAGATATGATTTAAGATCGATTGATAATGTTTTATGCATATATTTTAAACTAAGCAAAGCATAATTTTTTTTCGTCATAGAATGGGTATTTAGATAGGTTTCTTCTTCCCTACGACATTTAAGTTTTCATTAAATATTTTAAGAAAGTGAAAAAAGAGACAAAATGCTGGAACTAGCGTTGGACCTGTATAAATTTCCCCGTAATCATGGTTCTTTAACACATTTGTCGTTGAATTACGCGAGTATAATACAGTTGTCTGTTTATCCTATCCTTTTGGTAACGTACGCCAAGATATTACATCACCTCCCCTGGAAGAGAATACAATTTTCTTAGGAATTGTAATTGTAAGTGTGTGTGTGAATTTTTGTTCACAAAAATTATATATATTCTAAGCGAGTATATACACAGTAAGTGCAGATCTGGTGTCATATATAAAGGCATTGCCATTAATCGGTATGTTGCTTACACTTTTATGTTACATTCATGAACGAATATGCATTCACAGGTGTAGCTTTGTGCATGCAAGGCGAACGTAAGTTTTTAAACATATGTTTATGTAAATATTCGTACACGTGCTTGTAAACGTTATTCAAAGGTATTCGTTGTGATCGAATAGTTTCACGTATATAGAAATGTATGTAAACATTCACTTGAACATCCAAGCGTACATGTACACAAACCAACATATGCAGCTTTATATAATGTGCACGTTAATATTCATTTACTCATTTATTCATTCATTCATTCATTCATTCAGTCATTCATTCATTCATTGATTGATGTTTTCTTCCAGTACAAATAAAATGGGATCCTTCACTGTGTTCACTGTTTATATAAAAAGCTCTCAGGTGAATTCGTTATTGTCATTATTGTCAAGTGTGCTATAAGCGTTCACTTCCTTCTACTGCTTCGCTGACAGAAACGTAGATCGTTTTGCTGATTGCATTACCGCGTTCCCAATAAAAAAAGAAATAAAAGATATGATATTTATTTGACTCATGTCTGCTCTGACATTCGTCGGCATCGTACGTGCTCTTTAAAAAAACAACAATTCAAGCAGGAAAAAAAAAACAACCGCACAAAAGTTAATGAAAACAGAAAATATGTCATTCAAAAAGGTGAGTTTGGGTGCTAAAGTCCCTGTTGACTTACTTCCCAGTTGGACAAGGAAAAGATGGAATTTTGTGTCCTTATATTCGCGCTGATTGTTTTATGAAGACCATTCTCAGAGCGATATTCGGTCTAGAAAATATCCGGGATTAGGTGTAAGGCAGCAGAAGAAGGATCTTTGCTTTCGCAATCAAGAATTGTTCCCGTGTGTTCTTTTTATCCGTTTGATGAAAACAAATTGCAGATTGCTAGCCAGGTGTTGCGTTGTCCTTCGCAGGAGAACTAATAAAGTGATTTTCATTTGGATAAACTTTAACAGTAAATGAAAGAAATTATGAGGGAAGCTTTAAAGACCCAGGGCCAAGGTATATATATTCTTGATCAGTACCAAATGCTAAATCGATTTAACCATGTCCGTCTGTCCGTCTGCGTAATGTCTACTGTAAACACTCTCCTGGCCGCAAAAATAAACCTGTCGACTTCAAATTTGGTAATAACATTGGAACTTCTTGCATACAAGTCGACATTGACATTGGGTTAAATTGGTCGGGGATCAAGCCTACAGTAGTGGCACTATATAGTAAGAACACCTTTGTTTTTTAGAAGAAATAAAAAATTAGGTTTTTGCTCATTACTCATAAACTGTAGCAGATAAATGCATAAAAGTTTGGACGCATATTTTATGGGCGACGCTGCACTACCTTCCTACCCAATATTATATTGTATCAATACCTTTGTAAGGCGCGGAGACTAACTTCAAAAACCCTTTAAACTATATAAATTCTTAGGCAATTTCAAATTTGGAATGCACCTAAACATGTCCATCTGTCCGTCTGCCCAACTGTGTAATACTCGTAGTCAGCATTGTCCCGCGCGCAAGAATTAAGATGCCGCTTACAAATTTTTCTAAAGAATTTGAAAATCATCTAAGTCGGTCAAAAGACACGCCTACAACGACCACGCCTCTATGCGACAAGAACTTTTATTTTGAATATAAATAAAATCAGGCTCGCCCGCTCCGTATTATAGGGAATGAAAATTTACTTCTTTTCTTTGTTTTGTCTTTTTCGTATAACGGTAATGGGTAAAAAAGATCTAATCTAATTTTCTTACTTGTCTTTTGTTAAATATACACAAATATAAATTCTTATGATGAATTTTCGTGCATTGTCTTATTTATGCAGGTTTCAATCAAATTTGTTCTACTTCTGAGCATAATACAAGGCCTGGTACCGACATTTGCAACAGCTACTTACTGCTCGCTTGATAGTATGAAAATGTTCGCGATGCAGGCTTGCGAACATTTATTTGAATTTGAGGATTCGCCTGCGAGGAAAACGCGTTCCCTATTTCATGGCCATAATCAACATATGAAAAATGACAATTTCGATAGTAAGTTGAAAACGCTTTAAATTATTGTTCCATACGTTCCATTCGGTTTCTCTGTAAGTAGATTATCTTGTAAGTACACAAGATATTACTAACCAGTCAGCTGTTTATGACGAATATAGGTGTCATGAAACGCAATGCAGAACATTTGCGTGTTATGACGAGTGTATACGACATGATTCGTCCATCTGTCCTTAATGGATATTCTCATCAAATTCTATCGTTATAAATGTTTTTGTTTTATTTGTGTGTATGCGATTTCATCAAGTTATTTCATTACAACCTAATTTCATATTGCGCATAGTCTCCGTATGACGAGTATATTCGTCCATTTAAATGCCCCTCTGCCAGTGAGGGTTGACACAGTTAACCGGTTAAATATGTAAACATGGTAAGTACATGCATTAGGAAATCCAATCGGATTTTATATCTTCTATTAGAATACGATATATTTCAATCATCAGACAGTTTCCAAAAACTGATATAGTTTTTCGGTCAATGGGAGATTGGCATCGCTTAACGAATTCCGCGACTGATTCAAAAGATATCGTCTCTATATTATTTTCAAGGATTAAAAATTCTGAAAATCATGCTCGACAATCAAGAAGAGAAGTTGCAGGAGATAGTACCCTATCCTCCAAGTCTGACCCTAGCCTGTTTGGAAATCTTAACAAGGTCCTCCACCAGAAGAAAAACAAAGACTTGAATGATCAGTTTATTGTGGAAACTGAAACGTATCTTTAAGCTCCTGACGTTATGGTGAAACAAAAAAAAAACCCATCGATATGTTAAAAAAGCGTTCGATTGATTGTACCACTCTTACAGGGTAGGGTCAGTTCGAAGATTTTGGCAATTTTGGTTTGCTTATTCATATGTGAGTTCAACTATCCATCTATCGTTGCAGCTCCTTCACAAGTTTGAGAAAATTGTTTGAACGAATAAGCTTTTCGTAGAATTTCATAGAAAAAATTTGAAATTCGGGTAAAGTCACTTTTAAACCTATTTCCATAATAAAGCACAAATTATTTTATGGCTTAGTCATTAAGTATGATTGTATCTATATGTGGATGTGTACTCTAATCACTGCAATGATCTTGCATTTGTATTTATTTGTTTTTATTTTGACTTTCCTTGCGCACATGACAGACAAGTTCAATCACTTTCCTAATCGTGCAAACTGAGCAAGTCTGTTCGTCGGTCTGCCCTATGTTTGCCCATGCATTTGTGTGTTACCCATGGCTCGCAATGTTAAACATATTTCCCAGAAATTCAATTGCGCAGTTATGTCTTATTTGTAAATTTTTTGAAAAAATTTTTTTTATATCCTACGCCACTAGTGGTGTAGGGTATATTAAGTTTGTGCGGACGTATGTAACATGCAGAAGGGCTTAAGATAGACTCACCTTTTATTATATGGATCCATTCAGAATCATAATCTGAATTGATCTAAGCCTGCCTGTACGTCTGTTGTCTGTCCATACAAAATTGTGTTCAAGCTATAGGACGCAATTTTTGAGATATTTTCGTGAAATTTGGTACACTGACATGTTTTGACCCAAGGACGGACACTATTGAAAATGGTTCGGATCTGTTCACTCTTTCGACCACTTCCTATAGAACGCCCGATTTTGAAATAAATTGCAATTTTCAAAATATCTTAGCAAAAGTGGCTAAGTAGTAGAATTTCGGCATTCTAAATTGGTATGGAAACTTTGGACCGAGTGGGGAAATTTTTGATAGCCCCTTTCAAACAACAGAAACTAAAGCTCATATGACAAAAAGATATTAAGAATTTAAAATAAAGGAAATTAATTGTATCACATTTGGACCATCGCGGCCTATTTTTTGGATCCTACCCTAATAAGGATTTTCACGGAACTTGATCCTTTGTAAAGCAGAAAAGTCTAAGTTTTACTTAGTGGTGATGAAAATTGACCCATAACAGTAATTGCATACAAAAATAAGAATTGCGTTAGACAATGTGGTGTAGGGTATTTAAAAGTTGGCCTTGCCCGACCATAATGCTCTTTTTTGAACTTAAAGTATAAAGATTATGATTTACTTGGTTGGTATTAAAATCAATAGAAATGCTAATAAAAAGCTCATTAAATAGGGCAATAAATATATAGGACAACAACATTCATGCGACTAACTAGCACCAATGAAAGTCCATTTGTTTGAGAGATTTATTAAAATGCATTTGACAAAATATATTAACTTGACATTTTCTTCGTTGTATTCTTTATTCATTACAGCCTCCAGATATCGTAGTGACAATAGGAATCATATATGTCGTAGTATATATCCACCAGGTGGCTATTTAAAGGTGAGCTTTGAACATTATCAAAAGCTCATACGGCTAGATGTGTTTCCTAAATACAAGGCCAAGCAAACTTTGCAGCGTGAGAAGAAACGTCGCCATAAGCGCGATGACAATACTTATTATAACGGTAACAATGACAACAATAATAACAATAATGATAATAGTAATAATAACAACAACATCGATAGCATTATATATTGTTGTTATCATAAATGTGACGAAGAGTTCTTCTGCTGAAGGAAAACATATGTAATGACATAAGGAAATATTGCGTTTAGATACCAAAGTTGATGCGCGTGTAAATGTTCACATGAAACACTCATATCGTTTATTTATGTTTGAATAATATTTACACAGTTGGCGGCATAACGATAAGTCAGTATTTAAACATAAATGCTATTTATTTTTGTTAGTATTATGTAAATTATTCAACTAAATAAAAATTATCAAAATGACCTACGAGTTGACGACTTTTTTCTCTTCTCAAAATCATTTCTCTTGCATACGAAGGCCGTATGAAAAATGCTGTAAAGTTTCTGTGTTTTATTTCTAAGCCATATAAAAAGTACAACATCTGAAAGTCAAAATCAAAGAGAAAAAAAAACGAAAAAAGGAAGGGACAGCACCTCGACGTTACGTGATGTTAAATACTCATTCTTTCCACTGTGTAATTGTCCTAAGAAAGTTCGTACATGCAAGGGAGGAACATTAGATTTCGTTTACTTCCTTCACGATTCCTTTGGGTTTAACGATTTGTTACGCGATCAAACCACTAAGAGCAATATCGTCCCTTTTCTTTCATACCCGTGAAACTTCACTTCACTTCAAGCAAAACGTAAGAAAATTTTTTCGATTAAATGTCATATCATGTTCAAGCAGCACTTGCGGCCACCAGATACGAAAGGGAAGCACATAGTTATCTTAAGGAATTCGTAATTTTAGATACAAATGCTAAAGAGTTTTCGAGTAATGCCAAGCAACAATCACTCAGTGCCTTTAAAGCTTACAAGCTTTTTTTTTGTTTTTTTTTTTTCTCTCGTCGAAACTTTCAATTCACAGAGAACTGAAATGTAATCAAAAATAATTCTTTTCCGATATAAGAGAAAGTAAGAAGGAAAGCTTCTTCTTATTACTCTGTGCATATAGTTTGGCTTTTTTATTTGTTTATTTTGTTTTTTTTTCTTTTTTTGTTTCTCAGTTTTACCTTTGTTGGCTTGTTTCATCAAAAAAATTATACAAACCTTCTGATTTTTATGTGCCATCTGTGCATACACAGGCATGTTACGGTAAAAAAAAAAAAACAAAAAAAGATTGAAAAAAAAAATATAAAAAAGAAAACAATGACAGAAGAGGGAAGAGAATAAAGAAAGAGAAGGAAAAAAATGATAGAGAGAGAGAGGGAGATTAAGTAGTGAGCAGTAAAATTTTCCGAGAACTACATACGTATGTAAGTTCAATGTTTTTAGAATTTTCCAAGTAACAAACGGAATCGAGTGAACGGCAGCAGTACATAAAAGAAAATTTTATGTTTTGTGTATATATATATATATATACGTATATATATATATATATATATATATGTATATATATATATATATGTATTTTGGAATGTTTGTGATATTATGTGCGATTAAGCAACTTTAAAACCAGACAAAAAAAAAAAGGAAAAGCAGATAGAAAAATTCTTGTATATATACGTATTTGAATGGTGGTAGCACGGTATTGCACGTATCTAAAATAAATGAAAACGTTTTGAATTTTTTCATTAAATTGCCACAAATAACAAAAATAATATAAATATATATATATATATATATATATATATATATATATATATGTATATAATATATACGTATAATAAATAAATAAATACAAAATAATATTTCTATTGAGGTTAATAATAATAAATATCAAAAAATAATAAAACAAAAATAATAAGAAGAAGAATACGGAAATAACGTTTAGTTGGAAATTTTATAAAATTAAAAAGTGATTTTTTCAATATTTAAATATATATATATATGCGTGAAGAGAAAATTGAAACTATTAGACGAATTATACAGATATTGGTAAGCCCATAACTGGCAAATATAGTTAAGAAGTGAAAGGAAAACTGTTTTCTTATCTCCACAATTTTTTTTCAAAAACAAAGTTATGGTTTTCTTACAACTAAATATTCCGATGTCAGTCAAATAAATGACATATGTAAATGTGTGCACATAAATATTGAGTATTTGTGAGTGTGTGTGTGTGTGCGTGTGTGTATAGCTTTGCCTATTCGCTTATGAATCTATTCTCTATGTATTGCATTAATAAGTGTGTCAGTAAAATAAAATGATGTGATGAAAACAAAGAAGAATGAAATAAAAAGAGAGAGAAAAAAAAATTAATAAACAAAAAGGAGAAAAAACGATGAATGATATGTTGAAAGAGAAAATTAAATTATTCTTTTTAAGGATTTCGCACATATGTTTGCAAAATTTTATGTACACTTTATGTATATAATGTTATGAATATATAAGTATACAGGTGTTTGTGTACAGACACATATATAGACACACACACACACATATATATGTATATATATATATACATAACATACATACATATATATACACATACGTAACAGTTTCTAATAAATGGTTTATGATATTATTGAAATTCCGGCACTCTTGACATACATACGCATCATATACATGCACGACACTATGTATACAGAAAGAATATTTTGAGTATCTCTTATCATATAAGTGAGAACATGAAAAAGTGTGAAAAATACATTTCACCAAAATATTTATATATACATTGGTTGTGTGTGTGTGTGTGCGTGCGTGTGTGTGTGTGTGTTTGTGCGTATGGCACGCATCCATGTTTGTTTTGTTATACAATATGTGTCATGTTTGAAAAACTGGAACACTTTCGGGATATTTCTCTTTATTATGCCTTAAATGGATGTGTGTGTTACGTTATTTGGGCTTCATTTAATGATTTTGTTAATTCATTTTCGTCGTGTATGTATTTACCAAGAATTTACTATATATATGTATATACATACATCTAAGATAACTTTTATTCACATATATACGTGTACATTTCTGTATGGATGCATGTACTTACGTATATACATGTATACATGTCTATTTGCATGTGCGCATATATATGCGTGTCCGCGTGTGTGTGTGTATGGATCTATTTGTGTTTCCCATTGTGTAAAACAATGTTTTCGTTTGTTTCCTATTCCTTACTTTACATTTCATTTGCTTTGCTTTGCTTATTTCGAACACAAATGTAAACTCTTTAATTCTGAACACATTTGCAAGTACATGTGGTAACACCAGTTGATCAGATTTAAGGTTAGCTCGATTTGCTTGTGACAACATAAATGTAAATGTAAATGTATTGAAATTAAATTAATATATACATATATATAATATTTTATTATAAACGCATGTTGTGTGTATGTGCATACAATTTTCATTGGGTCGCTAGATCTTTAATATAATTATTACAAAAAGGAAATAGTTTAGCATTGCACATGTAATTGCTGTAACCCCCTATATATGTATGTATATGTATTGCAAATAATAAATGTCATCTAGGTCGTATAAGTAACTAAACATCTGCTTTCAAATTGTTTGTTTATTACACGCTTCGTTATTCAGCCGGTAAATTGCAATTAGTCATTATAGTCATTACGAATGATTAGTAATTAGTCACAGCTAACTAGTAATTAGTCGTAGTCAGTTAGTCCTTTGTAATAATAATATGGGGGTGGCAATTCCGATAGGTCTTTTTTTCAACTTTCATTTTCTTATTGGCATACATGTATGTATACGTTAGTGCTCCATAGGGACAAAAGAAGTCTGTCCATCAGTCAAGAGGTCGGCTTTACCAGCATTCGCAGACGCTTGTCCCGCTGTTGCCAGTATAACGCAGGGCACGCGTTATCGTGGGTGCTAGCTCCTTAACCGCGCTGACCGTCTTTACCTGCACTGGCATCTTCCGTTGATTAAGATGGCAAATTACACGCAAAAATTTCCCTTTTTCTTTATCTATAATTTTGCCTAAACACCAATGTACGCTATATGTATTGAGGACATTCCTCGATGGCTGGCAACATTAAAAAAAAAAAAAAAAAACTTGGACGGACGATATTCTAGCAATTTCCAAAAAAGCCGTACATAAGTCGGTGTACGACACGTCTATGCAGTCGTCTCGGAAGTCCTGTCTAATTGCAAAAAAATTAGTTCAAAATATTTACGACATATGTACATCGAGGGGACGGATCTTCGATTTTTGTTGTGGTCAACTATTTTACCGAAGCATAAACTAAATAAATTTTACTTTTCCTGTTAAAGCAATTTAAGATTTTCTTGCTCTTTAATCGTTTTATATCGAAAATGTGGCGTACCCATGGCCTATGAATAATGGATAACTATTAACACTAGGACTTGACTTGACTTGACTTTTTCGTTCTTTTGAACTTCAAAAATGGGGCTTGTTAAACGTGGGAACTTCTTGCACAAAGGCTGGTCAAAGGCTGGTCGATGAAAGGACATGCCTGCAGTGTAACATATGAATTGAGAGCACCGCTGCTTTCGGAGTTTTTTGTCAGTTACTCATAAAAAACATTTTACGCATATTCCACATAAAATAAAAAAATCAGTTACCCCTTCCGACACTGCACAGTATAAAAGTGTATGGTTTTGGTTATTCTTTTTTTAAGACAAAGGTCGTGGGTACAAAAGAATCGGTCGCAACTGAGTATACTTTTCTTACCTATTTTCTATCAGAATCGGTCAATTTGATCTATAACCTTTGTAGGATCGTCTCTGTGACAAGAATTGTGTTGTGGAGCAGAAATTTGACACCAATATTGCTTGATTGATTAGGAGCCCAGGGTAAAAAAATGGCCGAGAATGGCGCACATCCATGGTCACAACGTAGAAAAAACAGAAACAACTTTTATAACTTACGATCCCCTGGAGATATTTTCGAAAAGTTTGCTACTCCGATATTCGTCAGAAGTATCTACATATTTTATCTATCTACCAAATGGTCTTTCGCTCATTTCACTAACACGCCCACAATTAATTTTTAATTTTTTCCAATTCATTTCCAGCTTGTTATTAATAGGCAAGCAATGTGTTCTGCATTATCGGTTGCGAGCAGGGAACATTTGAGACCAATGTCATTCTTTTAGGGGAATTTTTGTAGATCGCTGTTACGATCGCGTAGACAAACACACGCGATTAATGATAATATATGCCGTAAGATGCACGCATTAAGAATATGCAAACTTTATCGGATCTTCGATGCTTAGATGAATGTTTCGGTCTAATGGAAAGTTAGTTCTCTTCTTAGTGAGTAAAATGCAATTTTTTATTACATATAACTGAAATCGAATAATTTATTAAGTGTAACTGTTAGCGAACTAATTAATGAACACACGATTGTAAATACATATTATGTGGTGCGTTCTCCTTTAATTATCGTACATACGTTCTAACTAATACATATGATAGATATGTGTAAATATATGTGTATGCAATAAAAACACAAATTTTGTAATCGATGTCGAGTTCTGAAATTTCTATGCAGTCAGTACAGAGTATAGTATAAGTTGTAAAGTCGGCCTTAGAAGTTTATTGTGTTACTGTTATCGAAAATATTTCATTTCGTTTTTTGGTAGCTATTTTTGCTTTTTTAATAAGCATACATCACTGTTCAGTTTCAAGGTTAATAATTAAAATTAAGTTTGAGACAAGTTTGAATGTTATCCAACTGCTAACTGGCACATAAGATCCGAAAGAAATAGAAGAGCTTTAGCATAACTTTACATATCAATAACAAGGATAATCATTCACGGTCAAGAAAACAATTGGGGTGTTGATCTTGCTATTGCCAAATTATACGGCTCATTTTAAGTTGAACTTTGAAAGGGTTGTAATAATTTACATGTTGCCCATTTGCCTGCATTGTCTTGTCAATTAATATATTTGCAGACGTAAGTAATGACAAAGAAATTACATAATACATCACTTAATAAGTCTCCAATCTGATATGTATATGGCGACACCGCTGACAGACTCGTACGATTTCGCTCGCCATATGTCCAAACCTCATGACATTCTGACAATCAATCAATTGGTTACAGCGGTTTTGTAATATTCAAAACAATATTCAATAGTTCGAGTTTAATGTCTTGGTCGAATGTTGCTTATTGACAACTATCGACCAGTCGACTGAGGAGATTATGGCAAACGTCTTGTGTAATGGTTTATCGACTATCTTGAAAAGGGATGCAGAATCAATGGTCATTATTATGCAGCATCATAGTATAAATACATTTGAATGACGATATTGTGAAAAAAAAAAATGGCAAGCGAGACCGAAGACTTATTGAGTGACATAATATATTCGCCTAGGAAGAAATTTCTTAACATCTGTTGCCAGCTTATCTTAAAGTGATTGTTGTATATAAGGAGTCTTTGATTAAGAGTGTTTTGAAATGACGCACACGATGCGTCCAATCATCAATAGCTTTTTTCAGGGTTAATTGCTTTATAATTGCGATAGTTTGGCGTATGTTTGCCTCCAGATGTTTCAAAATTTGTAGGTTGTCAGCATACCCCATAGAATTTCGATGCAGGCCCAAAATCAATAAATCGAGCATAGCATCAGTTGTGTTGAACGTAGCACCTTCAATATCTATGGTCTCAAGTTCTGGTCAAAGAAATTCGCATACTATAGTAGCAGTGAACCGTAAACCGTTCCATATCATGAATATTTTTTCTGAATGCAAGGGACTCTTCTCGCTCTAATAACGACAAGTTTTTGTAATCTATTTACTTCGCGTCAGCATCTGAGTCATTTATTCAAAGTTGGATAAACTGCATTATTTTCCAATGACACGATAAGCGTTGACTGTTGTTTTGATGAATCGTTATATAATTGTGCGTTTTATCGGACAAAGATTAGTTGTGCAGTTAACATTTGAACTCAAAATTCTTCTTCTAAATGATCGTGGAAGACGGACAGCTAAGTATGGCAAAATCAATCGTGTTTGTGAACTTTCTCTTACGTCCATATGTATGTATTTCGTATTGGTTCAAAACGGTACTGGCAGCTGCTATATACAAACACTTTCGTATTCGATATTTGAAGTTGTATGTTTATAGAATCGTAAGTTCTTAAACATTCCGAAATATAGAATGCACCACTTTATTGATAATTGCGTAAAAGGCAGAAGCTACATATAAATGTTCTCTTCAGATGGGCGCTAGAGATAGGCTTGATTTGTTACGCTATTTGCAACAAAAGTACATTCCTCTTATGTTATAAGTCAGCATAATATTCTGGGTTGATCCTGACCAAAGCCCCCACATATGCCCACAGTTTTCAGGAAAAAACCGACTGGTCATAAAAAATGGTATTTGTCTAAGTTAAGTGATTCCTACAACACGGATTTATATAATATGGGGCGAGCCTATCATGTCATATCGAGTCTATTATATATATGTAGGATTAACCCGGTCTCCGGTGGGTTTCAAAATGTTTCTTGTCACGCTCAATATCAAGATATATATTTTTTTAAGATTTCCAAGATTTTGGGTACCAACTATTCATTCGAAAAGCTAGGCACCAAACATTCAACCTAAGCTACATATGGTTTTAACTAAGTTTGTAGCCTTTGTAGCTTAACTGAACAACGGTGGAAAGAAGAAGGTTGGGACGATTTTAACTGATGGACAGATGAACGTCCCTGATTCGATTCCCATTATTTCTAATTTAAAATGGTTCTGAAAAAATACGCTATGCGAGGCTTTTTTACTATAAAAAAGGTAAAACATGTCGACAAATTTGTGAAGTGTACGGTGAGAATGCTGTAAGTGAGCGGGCCCACGACCCAGAAGTGTTTTGCTTGATTCCGTTCCGGAAATTTCGATGTGAAAGGTGCATCTCGTTGAAATTGTGCAACTGACGGAGCAAGGCCGATACGTAAGCTGCCACAAATAGGGGAGACATTAAACATCAACAACATGACAGTTTGGAATCATCTGAAAAGAGCAGGCTACAAAAACGAGCTCGAAACTACGTAAAAATCGCGAAGACTTTTTATGTGACCCATTACATGGTAAACTAATCAGAAGTCTGTTGTAGAACAGCGCTTGTGGAACTCAATTAATCACACAATCAATATCATAATTTTTACGATATCTGATCGTAGTCGGCTACAGCCATCCTTTGATAATTTTTTGTTCTAAAGATATTTGATGTGTTCTCCGATATATGCGCTCGTGGACGTGGTAAACGGGAAAAAGTAGTGGCATTTATGTGAGAGGGGGAAACGCGATTTAAAGAAAACGAGTAACTTTTGTCTTTATTGAATTTCGGGCATCGTTTGGATGCCACTTTGAGAAGGATTGGACGCTGTAAAGGATAGACGCACGCATGTTCCGCAGGAATAAGGAGGAGTTCAAAGTTTATTCCACAGAAAACGCCACAGAGAGTTATAAACAAAGAAGTACACGTGCGTTAATCAATATAAGGACCAACGGACGGACGAAACCTTCTTAAAGAAGGGGCCAATCTTTCGCGCTGGGCCACTATTTACCCTATCCTGCACTGGCCTATGATTTTCAATGGGAGAGTCCGGATGCAAATGGGTGAAAACATTGAGAAAGCCGAACGACTTTGATAATTGTCTTTTACATCCATTGAACGGTTACGTGAACACGCTTGTCTTACGGCGATCGAGGGTATTTCACTGCTCACTGTCGAGGATCTGCAGACAAGATATGAAAGTCACCGTCTACCCATGCGATTTGTATTCTAACCTTGGCTGGACTGTGGGCAGTGCAAATAACCCTTGTACTAATCTAATTGTGGATCCGCTAAGTCTTCTTCTACAACTTTCAAATCGAAGATCGCGCGCATTGACATCGAACAAATTTGAATCGTTCAAGCAAAACATTTTAAGGCTAAGGTCGATGTGTTAAAAAAGGTAGATGTGTAATAATATTTAGTGTTGAATGAATTCAACAGCGTCTTTAAAATACAGAGTTCAATGGAAATTGAATTTGAAACAACAAGCAGAATTTTGTTGTATTAACGACCTCCATATTACTTACGTTACGTATGTGAGGGGCGATGATTAATCAAGCCGAACTTTATTTGGTTTCTTCACTGTTTGTAAGGTATGAGCATTTTAGAGTTTTCAATAAACTCAATTTGCAATGTTTTGCACTTATGTGTGAAGGCATGACTGCGTCCCACGGCCAAGTGTATACAGTAGTATATACATACCGACATGCTATTCCTTTTCGTCACTCTTATTTCACCATTGAATGGTAATTACGTAGGATTAATATTTATATTCCAGACTATTACGTATTATATATTGGATTGGATTAGTGTGTTGTGTATGTGTATAATTCATTTTTAACTTTTAATAATTTCAGAGCGACGTTAGCAAACACTGCCCTGAATGACGAACAGGTGTGACTGAGTTAAACGAATCTTAATTTGATTTAGCAGAATTGTAGAAAGGAACGCATGAAAATGGTTTTACCTTTCGGTCTTTCGTCCGATGGCCAGCATAATCCAAATAATGAAAGTTTAAATGGCGGTTCCTCTCATCCAGCAACAAAGCCGCCTATAGCGCGGCCATCATTTTATATGCGAGCACACACAAACGTTTCAGCCGGTATACCGATAATACCAAGTCCCTATATCGATTTTATTGTAGTTAACGGTGATGACCGTTACATGATAAGATGCGAGAGAAAAGCAGTATTGGAGAATAGCGTGGAATTGGCGAAATTGATTCATGCCGGACCGAATAGTGGCCGCAAAGGTGACAATCATTTCCAAGTCTCAAATGTAGATAAACATGATTTCGAATTAATTATACGTTTTTTGGAAACAAAATTTGTAAAATATCGCGACCATTTACATATACTGAAAATACTGGAACTAGCGGATCGTTTCAATTGCCCCGATTTGGTATGCTCGATTCTAGTTCCAATTCGTAAAACATTTCATTAATACGGAATGTAATCACAATATATTTTACAGATAATTCACTGCACACGCGAATTAGATCTTCAGCTAACAAGTGCCACCGTAGTAGATGTTTTTCGTTGTCTCTGGTTCTATCAGGCTGTACAAGTCTCCAATCAGTACCAGTTAGGCGCTGTTATAACGACACAAGAATCCGCCTCCAAGAAGAACAAACGAAAAGCTCAGGTAATCGCTACAACGAATTCTAATTTCAATTTGAATTCTACAAACGTTCCCGCCCCAAATCCGAATCCATTTACTGCCGAAGACTACGGTGTAGCCCTGCTTAACAATGCTCTACAGCTAATTGATATGCATGCCGAATTAGTGCTGGCCAAGGAAGAATTGACTGAACTTCGCTTCGAAGAATTAGAAATGATTGCGAAACGTGAAGCTTTGCAGCTAAGTTCGGAGCGAACGTTATTCAATTGTCTGGCCGATTGGAGTACAGCAGAGTGTAGACGCAAAAATCTTGAGGCTAACACCGAAAATAGGCGAAAAGTTTTGGGCCCCCTTTGTTATATGCCTCGTTACGCTTTAATGAGCGCTCATGAATTTAGAACAGCTTGTGATCGTGTAGAGCTATTAAATCCAACGGAAATTCCACTTGTTACCGATATGATCGAAGGTAACGTATAAAGTAATGAAGCAAAAAAACAAAAAAAGTTATAATAACAACAACAACTTTAGGTAAGAAATCAAAGAATTTGACACTGGAGCAGAGCGAATTATTAGAGAAGTTTCGCACTCCCCGGCCGGAGTTCGCTAAAATGCCCATACATCTTAGCGATCGCAGCAATCCAAAGAACTACCCGAAGAAAATGAGGACTGCCGAGAAGAATGCCGCCAATAATGACGAGGCCGGTTGTTTAGAAAACTTTGGTTGGAATTGCTTAGCGGTGTTCGCATGCATTTTCGATTGAGATAAAACCAAAAATGTCCGCCGATTTAACCACAGCAGAGTAGTTGCAATTATCTATTTTTAATAGTTTTCGTTTTATATAGGCGCAAATTATACATTATGTATGTGAAGCAAAAAAAAAAAAAAAAAAAAAAAAAAAAAAAAAAAAAAAAAAAAACAAAAAAAAACTCACA